>WAAD01022334.1:24452-140595 GCA_013389945.1 Fregata magnificens
TGAACACTTAGATAGTTGGACATTGGTAGAACTACTACTATCGAAAGATAAAAGGGACCATTTGTTATTAAACAGGACATAAACATGAGCTAAAGCAGTGAATCACATGAAGGACAGGGGCTTAAGCCAACATACGTTCTCTTCGAACAGTAGGGTCTGCTAACTGCACACGAGTCCTTTGTGGGTATTGAAAGGTCCGAACGTAAGCAGGGCTGGTAGCACCACCTATTGTTCTTGACCTGTTTTTAGTTTCCCTAAGNGCTTTAGAAGAAAGCCTCTTGCTGCTTGTTTGAGAACTCACCAAAATCTTGTCCCACCTGTGATCCTTTCATGGGAAAAGAATGTATCTAAGTAGTGAGTGGGTGGGGGTTTTGGGTGGGTGGGTGGTTTAAGAAGCTTATGTTTCAAAATGAGCCTTTCACAATTCCTGATGCTGGTCAGATTATACATACCTTAGGTGTGTGAAGCAGGTGTGACAGCCATATAAAATGTAGCCTGTTCACATGTATCTCTTAGAGGCTGAGAATAATATTAAGTAGATCTAGAAGACTTTGGTAAATTGTTCATGTAATGGTCACTCTGGACTGCTCTAAGCTGAGTGTATGAGCATGTATTAATGTTAATTGCTTCTAATTACACTAACATCTGAGCAGAAAGGAAGAAGAAACCACTTGGTTAAAGGATTTTTTTGTTGTTGTTGAAAGATCAATAACAACAGGAAGCAAGTGGTAGATTGACGTATATACATAACAAGGCTAAAGGGAGTGTATTAAGATGAAACTAAGGACTTCCAGGAACGAAGGCAGCACTGAGAGCTAGAGAAAGGAGGGGAGGGGAATTGGTGATATGAGAGGATATCAAGCAGAAAAGTGTGGTGAGCAAATCCAAGAAGGTCCTATGATGGAGAGCCACCTTTAGCAACAGTGAAAGAAAAGGAAGCCTTACGTGAGGACCTGCTGAAACTTAATGGCTGTTAGCTAAAGACACCTGCCATCAAGAAGTCAGTGCAGAAGTCTGCTGGATCTGGAAGCGTGGGATTGACAAAAACAGCTCTGAGGCAGCTGGTGGGGTTGTTAGCTTGGCCTGTGGGCTGGAGGAGTCATGGAGGTGTTGCGGCTAGTGGGAAGAAAGAAGAACTAGTTGGGTAGTAACCCAACAAAGTAAAAAGTGATAGCAGTAGGATCATGTTGATGGTGACTGAATTGAGTTCAACTCAGTGTTGGAACACTGCCAGCTTCTTAAGGAACCCTAACTAGGAAGTGGTATGTTAGGGCCTGTTGTGGGTGTGAGAGGCAACAGCGGCTTAAGGCATTCTCTCTGGTTGCTCTGCACCACTGCTATGGGTTATTGTTCTGACACCAGAGCGTAGTGGTCCATCACCTGAGTTGTGTTGATCGTTTGTGAGAGTATGTTGTGAATAAGGGATTGATCTGTTTAATAAGGAGATCGCTTTCTCCCACCCCTGAATTTAATTTTTGAGCTGGGGCTCAATGTGGATCTAAGATTCATCAAAATGAAGGGGGAGCTAGTGTATGATGTAAAACAGAATCCCTCCAGGCCCGTATGCTGCAGAAACACCTCTTCCTCCTTTTTTCACTTCTTAAACTGTGTAAGTGGATTTTCAAAGCACATCAGTGCCTCATGTCGGGGGCATAGGTAACTAGAAGCTAATAACTGGCAATCAATGAAAAATTTGGCCTGACGAATTTTATTACATAGGAAGTCTAAGGCAGAGATGGGGGCAAAGTCTCACCAAAGGCATATTGTTAAATATTACCATGAGATGATCTTAGCTGTAGTCTCATTAGTTTTTTACAATTTAACAAAACTATTTCTGCAGGAGATGAAGCAGGGATCTTTTACTGATAATACGGCAAGAAATAAATTAGGCAACAGTATGTGGCCTGTAATTACAAGCTTTATAAAACAAGGGGGTCCAGTGGCCCAGGCAGTCTGTTCTGACATTTCTCAACTTTCCCCTGTTAGATGTCATAATATTACAAAACATAATAGAGATGAGTAGAACTGGATTTTCTGCAAGTGTGTTTCTTCTGAGCATCAAACATTTTTCACTTTCATTTCACAGATTAAAATAAAGCAATTAAAAGAATGAGCTTAATAACAGAGCAAGTCTTACTTTCATAGACCTCCTTCTCCCACCCTCCCTCTTGCCTTTCCATGGTAACTCCAGTACCTCATGAGTTAGTAGTAATGCTGGCAGAGACTAATGTTTACAACTCAGTCTGTTCTTTGAATACAGGCTTCAGTCTTCTCTAGCAAATTAAAACCAGATGGGAACTCCAGGGAGCAGAATGGAATTTAATTCTGTTTTGTGGCTTGTGATGTTAACAAAACTCTTTGGGTATTTTCATTGTTATTTTGCCTAGAAAATGGCTTGTACCTTCCTCCTGTCCAGTCATTGTAATGTGCAGTCTTCTTCCAGCATGCTGGGGTAATTGCTGTAAGCCTTCACTGAGATACGTTGCTTTACTTTCACTACAGTGGTAGACTACAGTATAAGCATATTACATTCATTTCCCCCCCCTCCCCCTAAGTAACAGGATCAAAAACTAGTAAATCCAGCCAGAAAAGTTTTTTTCCTCTGCTCTTCTTGCACAGCTGGTGGAGGTGAAATGCAGTTGGTCTGCAACATTTAACAAGTCTTTCTCCTTTCTCCCTTAAACTACCCTAGCTGAAAGTACACTAAAGGAATACTTGGTGGAATTTAATGAGGGAGACAGGCTCAGTCACCCAAAACTTAAGTGGTTCTAGGATCTGTAATGCAGACAGGATAAGGTTTTTTTCCATGCAGTTAATGCTGTGCTTTTTACGCTGGTTGGTGCCATCTCAGAGGAAAAGACTCAATGTGGTGAATCACAGAAACGTTGCTTCCTGCTGGGGTTTGGGATTTCCTTGCAGCTCTCCCCTCCAGAGCTGCAGGAGCTGGTTTTGCGTAGTGCATGTGCTCAGGCAGGAACTTGCTGGAGATAGAGACAGAAGCCAAAGAGTTCTGCGCATAATGTAATAGTTTCTGACTCAAATTGTGTGGCAATTGTCAAAATATCATAGGGTGTGGTAGGAATTACTGTGTCTAATGTTGCTGAGGCTTTATCCCTTAATAATTTGCTTAAATGAATATCATATGCTAATCTCAGTTAACATATGAAAGTGGGGGAAAGATTTCTTGATGTTTTCTAGCCATTTGAAACCTGATAGCGTGCAAAAATAAATTTCAGTATGCTGGAGTGTTGGGGTTTTTTTTCCCAGTTGCTCAATCTTAACTTCCATTCTTTCTGATTTCCCACAGAAAGAAAAAAAAGCTACTTGGAGAAGAAAAAGCTGTAGCTTCAAAAAGATTAACTCAGAAAACTGTGAGCACTGGAAATATGATAAAGCTTCAAATTACTATCTAGTTTCACTAGGAATTAAAAATATGTAACTCTGGAAGTTACAGTAGTAAATTGATACAGAGTATTTTGAAATATATACCTGCTTCATGCAGCTGTTTGCTTCCTAGAAGAGAACTATTCCTAACAGTTTGTCATGGTATTGAATTTTAGTGTCCAATATAAGATTTGTGTTTTTACTATGAACACAAATGTTAAGAGAATTTGTAAGAACTCTACTTCTTCAGTAATTGTTCTTGATAAACCAGGTCTTACAGCTTCAAGAGGCAAACAGGAAAGGTAGGGTGGTCAAATTTTCAGGCAGATAACTCCAATAAACTAAATCTTTAAAAGGAAGAACATAACCACTACTTGTTCCTTTTCTGGGTGATCACTCCAGTTAAGTCTTGCACTTCTGTAATGCGGTGACATGCCTTCCAATGCTTAGAAATATTAGCCTGCTGCTTACTGGGAAGCATATTCCTCTGAGACTTAAGTTCAAGGCCCAATCTAAAGACTCTAGTGCCTTTATTGTGCCGTCTCTACGATACAGCACAGGCGTTTGTGATGGAAATATTTCTGTGGTGGAAGTTCTTCCTTTTTTTCAGGCAATCTATTAGATAAATGGGAATGCTTTTGAAATAAATACAAAACCGCTTGCTTAAACTTTCTGAATGTGGAATAGTGTGAAACAGGGCATTACTCCTGTATGCACTTTTTTCATACGCTACTTCAGATCTGCTGTCTTTTTACCCTGCAGTGCCAGAGGAGAGCTCTGGAGGAAGCCATTTCTCTCCCGTGTTTTAACCTCTGCTATACTTGGTCCAGTCCTTGTACAGCAAATAGTTTCTTCCGGTGGACTATCTTCTGGTGCTGCTTGGAGGAAGGGGGAAGAGCTGATCTTAGTGGAGTGTCTGGAATAAGGGACTTCAAGGGCTGCCTGAATTTGTTAAATCTAGTGTCTTAGAATCAGAGCATCTAGAAGGGCCTACTTCATAGGATAATCTGAATGTGTTTCACTTTGTAAGTCCTTCCTGGTGCAGTCCATGAAAATGTTTCCAGTGCCTTTGAGTTTTTGTCTCTGGGCTCTAGTGATCCTAGGACATGAACTAGCACCTAAAGCACTACCAGAGATGCAACTCCTCACTCAGTTTTAAGTAAGTGACACTTCCATCCCTAAATATAGTTCTTGCTGGGATAAAAAAGGCTATATATTTTAATTAGATAAGGTCCATGTACCTTATTTGAGATAGTAAGATTTTTTTCCCCAAGCATTTTTTAATGAAAATTTTCCTTGATGGTGAATGGCAGCCATGTAAACTAATGTTAGAGTTTGTGTGCATGTGTGTGTGTGACTATTTGTTAAAGGAAAAGCGTGTTTTCAGAGTGTGGTTTTTGGACTTCCAGACAGATTACACAAGCTCAAGAAGGCCACATCCTGTGCAGAAAACCAGCTCACAGAAATACCCATTGTTCTTCAGGATTTAAGTCACTGTATTTTCTGCCTGCCTTCTTTTTCAAAATACAATATGGAAAATACTAATGCAAAGGAACCACAGCAGCTTAACAAGTGCTTGGNACATTAGGCTCCCTGGCTAGAGAACAAAGGTGGTGTGTTGGTAAAAGCAGGTGAGAGTGTTTTATTAGTTGTGTGAATCAATTGATAGTTGACGTACTTTAAGCCTGAAAGTTGTTTCTATGCAGCTGTGCCTGTATTTGCTGTCCTTAGAGGGGAAAAAAAAAGTTACAGGGTGTGTGCTTTGCTTCAAGCATGGTGAATTTTCCTTGACATTGCTTCATCCCTGCTCAGTCATTACTGCAAAAAGAGAGAATGGCGTATCTGAATCTAATACCCCACCAAAGAGGTAGGGTGGTTAGTGTTTCTAAATCTCTACCCATGCTTATTGCTGAGTTGCGTGCTACTCCACCTGCAAATTAATGGACCTATCCATAAAGAAGGGAGCTATCAAGCCAAAAATGGTAAAACTTGTTCACTCTTCATTTCTTTTTTTAATGTTTCCCCTACATTATCATCTTGGAGCTTATTTTTTAAAAAGCAGAGGTGCTAGTTTTCATGTTCCATTTTCAAACAGGAAAAGAGTGTTTCAGTGTGAATTTTAAACCCCTTGTATTATAGTTTTCTTATTTTAAAAAAGCAACAACTTATGTTTCTTACTAGAGTTCAGTACCTATTTAAGACCAAAACATTTGTTGCAATAATACAGATGTAGCTAAGCACAAGGCTGCCATGAGAGTGTTTGAGGCTGTATCCTGCTTTTCTGCAGTCCTCTGAAAGGAATTGCCTCCGTTTAGTCACTGCCAGTCTCCTGACTGTGCAGCATTCCCAAAACATGTGGCCCATAAAATGGGATTACAGGGAAGGCATTTAAGTAAACAGAAGTTTCCTCAGGATGAGATTTGCTTTTTCATGCAAAGCTCCTGTGTGCTTTAGCCTGGCGCTGCAGCCTTGTTCCCTAGCCAGGGGTGACTTCCCTTGGTGACCCTAAGGGTGTGAGAGCAGCTAGGCCATCCCCATGTTTTGGTGATAGTCTACTCCTAGGCTGGCTGGCACAATAGTCCCCTTTACAGTGTTTTTGGAAGGACACACCCAATTACAAGTTAAGGCAAAATAATCCTTTCTGTGTCTCTTCAGTGTCTGTAAGTAGCAATAAATGCCCAGTCCCATGATGTGGCTATAGTTGCCAAAAATCTGCAGTGAACGTACAGCTGTATCCATCATTAACTGTACAGTATTGCTGAAGTGGCCCAGTTCTTTCGTGAATTGTATTCAAGGGTAAGTAGCTGCTTAAAGCTAAAAACCTTCGTGCTTCTACGAGCACACAGTTGCCTTGGTGGATAACGGTGTATTTCTATGATTGCATGGTCCCGTCCAGCCTGTTCTGTTGAAAGTACACAACTGGGGACGGGCTCAGTCTGCGGTTCGAGTTCTTCAGAGTTCTTCATTGAGACTAAATTGTATCATCAGCCTCAGGGAGGAGCGTTTCCAGACCTGTTCCCTGCGTCCAGTCCTGGCCTCAGTAATTCAGGCTGTAGTCACTGCTCCGTGGGATTATGCTGCATGGGAAATCAGGGCACAAAGCCTTCAGACTCGGGTTCCTTTCCCTGTGTCTCTCTTTCATACTTTTAAAAAACTTGTCTCAGATGGCTTTTGTCCTTCTACCTTTCCAGTGAATGCTAGTCACCAGGGGAACGGTTCAGTCAGTAGTGATCCCCATGTGCCAGTAGCAAGGCTTGAGATGCTGATGGCCTTGTCTTGGCTTCCTAGAGGTGCTGCTGTGTACCACAGCATAGAGGCTTTCGTTCACAGGGAGAACCACAACTGTAAATATTCTCCTTAAAACAACAGGAATTCATAAATTCACATGGCTGTGTTCTAGACTGGCCGGTGTTGGTCACATTGTTGATGTGCTACTAGGCGTTAGTGAGGAGTGTAATAGAGATCCCTATGGGATGGAAGACTGCCCAGTGCCTTTGAGACAGCACAGCCTTACTCTTACTGCCATTACCTTTCTTTAGAGGTGACTCTGAACAGAAACTGTTAAACTTCTCATAATTGGTCTTGGTGTGAAGCTTTGAACAAATAGCGGCACTGAGAATTTTCAGGTATCTGAAGAAACATAGGCCAGAAACTCTCTGTTTTTTGTTTCTGCACCTGGTACAAAGAAGTAGAACAGCCCTGGGAATGGGGACGCCAACCCAGTTCCTGCTGCTGTCAGAAGCAGCGAATTCATTCATTCGTGTACCCCCTATTGTAGCCGAAGCAAAGAATTGTTTGCTATGGGTTCTAAATCAGCAGTCACTATTCTCTTTCTCTTGTTGGTTGGTTTCTTTTCAAAGCACTTACAATGGGGAGTGCATTTACAAAATCAAGGGAGGTAAATTCAGGGCCTGTAGCTCATACCACGAGTAGCTGCACTCAGGAGTAATGTCATTGTCACAGCTGTGCGCAGCTTTCGTCTCTAGAGGGTCTGATTCTCTGCCCTGGTCTATAAGGGGGTATAAATGAGAGAAAGCAGCCACCTTAATTTGATGGCAGTCTGCTGATCAGACTAGTGGTTATTCTAAGACTGCTTAATCCTATTTAAGGTTGGAATTTTTTTGGAAGGTCTCTGATTTCTGGGCATATTTTGTACAGGAGCCCATTGAAAAGCAGGGGCTGAATTAATCTGTTGTATTTGCTACATAAAACAGTGATATTTTAATCATATTTCAACTGTATGAGAGTTTAAAAATAGGATTATTAAATCAAATTTTCCAAAGTTTAAGGAGATTAATTATATTTTTAATACCTCCACGTTTATAGGATCTGATGATGAATTATGAGGAGAAGTAACCACACATGTAATTACTGTATTTTCCAAACATGAGGTGGATTATATAGATAAAACAGCAGGGAACTGAAAATGTCTTGTGAATAACAGCAACACCTGCTTGTATTTCATTTAATAATTTCTGTGTGGGGTCATTTATGTTGTAGAAAATGGCGTTTTATGAACAAGCTTTTGAGGGGAATGATATGTTGCCAAGGCTGCAATATTTTGCATTATGCTGTTCAGATTCTGTATTGTAAATCAAAGAAGCAGAGCCGTATATCCATGACTTCAGCTCCAAAAATCCTGCAATTAGTAATGATTTAAATTAGCATGATTTGTATGGGAAACAGGTTTTAGAAACCTTGGAAAATTGGAGGTGTGCTCAGTCAAGGACCTCTCAGCACTGGGCAGCGTCTGAAGCACCAGCTCTGGCTGCTGTGGGCTGCCCCATCTGCCTTACCAGGCCATCAGTCCTGGGGTATTAAAATTCAAACCTGCAAACTGGGGCACACTAAGTTGAATCAATATAATTGCTCAGTCTTAGAGAGTTGTAAACTCCAAACAGATGTCCATACAGGTGTCTTTACCAATGCACTTCAACCCGTTCAGTAACGTAGTGCATCACTCAGTGATTCAACCAAGCAGGTTGCATACCCTCATCCGTGTGAGCTTCCTTCCTTCCCCAGTCCACCTGCATACCAGCACTGCAGGCAGGTGAACCTGCAGTGAGCTGGATCAGCAGAAAAAAGATGACTGATGCCAGCGTAGCTCTGTGAATAGCTCGTTGTGTGGGTCAAATGAGTGCCAGTGCAAGGGAAGCAGGAGGGGGAACCTCCCATTTTGGCAACAGTCAGTGATCAGATTGGCTTTATGGTTTAATGAAATAGTATCTGTAAATTATATGCACATCTATAACTTTCTGGAAAGCCATGGTTGTTGAAGGCATTGCTTCCCTGCAGCCGAGTGCCACCCCTCTCCTGGGCGCTGCTGCTCGGTTTGTCAGCTGCTTGACGCAAAGGCAGGTAGGGGTCATAAGCTTGGCTGACTATGAGCCTCTAAGATCTTTCTAGAAATTTCTAGGATTGATGGAGAGAAGTCTTATGGATAAGGTGTGGTTCAGTTGACCCTATTTGTATGTTTACATTAATGTGAGATGAAATAGGTGACTATTGGGGGACTATAAATAAGTCTAGGCTCAGACTTGGGCAGCTGCAGTTAGGCAGGTGAGCCATGCTGAAGGAGACTGAAGACCTCAGTGCAATTTTCTGGAAAATAAAGGAATCCACATAGGAAAAAGACAAATGCAAGAAGGGTTAACTAAGATCATTGGTAATGTACTAGTATAACTCAAAAAAAAAAAAAAAAAAAAAAAAGGGTGGGGGGAGGTTTACAAATCCCAGGCAGTTTATCTGGATCATCAGACTGGTGTCAAAGTACTGAATTCAGTTTGTGGACTGGGGTAAGATATTAGAAGGTCACCATCACCTTGGAAAAAAAAAAAAAATCTTCATTTTTCCTTGTAAAATTTAAAGGCCCTGAGCAGTGTCTATCCGAGGACCTGTTTTTACTACCTACTGTTACAAGTGACACTAGAGATTACTAAAACTGGAGGAAGTTAGATGAACCAAACCTCTTTTCTCATTTTCTATTTAGTGCTGTCGTTAGTGTTCTTGGCAGCACTTCATAGATATTCACTTTCAGTGGTTTTTATGCTTGGTTGCACTTCCTGTCTCATATATTAGCATAATGATGTCATTCTTGCGCACTGCTGTGGGGGAGCATGGTGGTGTGCTCTGCCCGAACCTCTGCAAGAAAGGCTTTCTCACTCTCCTACAAGAAGACTTTGCTTCTGCTCTGAGGGCTGAAATCCAAACGGAGGATCCCTTTTTTGAGCCTCCTCTGTATGGAAGTGGGGAGCAGAGTGGGAGGAAGAGGCAGCAGAAGTACCTTCCTCACGCCATCTTCTGTAGGAAGCTACTTACAGGACTGTCCATCTTCACCTAGTGTGGGTGAGCAACTGGAGCCTGTTTAACCCTGTCTGTGCCTCCTTAGTGCTGTACGCAGCTGTAGAAGGGAAGGAAGGGGTAGGGAAGCCACTTACCGCTAAAGCAAACAGAGCAATGAAAAATGGGAATGGGAGCTTCAAATATGTCCCTGCTCCTCTGGCCAGGCAGCACTGGTTGTGGGAGGAAAGCACTGAGAAAGTCCCATCTGCCTTGTGGTCCTGTCATGGACCAGGAAAGCAGCAGGCACCGACCGTGGGGTGCAGGGTTTGCTTCTCTGGTTCTATTGTGTGTCCCAAGAAGGCAGCCGGGACAGAGTGGTTTCTCCTTGGGGACGTTGGTGCAGAAGAGGGAGGAGTGTGGCTGCTAGGAGGGAGTAGGCGGCCCCAGCACCTCTGGGGAGCAGCCTGGGCCTGCTGCTCTTCCTGCCTCGTCAGATCGCTCGGTGTGCACCGGGCCAGGCTCTGCTGTGCAAGCAGCAATTAGACAGAGAGCTTTAAAGTGATAGAAATCAGCATGTTAAAATGAACTTGGAAAAACTTCTGGAAGACTTTGTCCCCTTAAATCTGTCTGAAAGGGGCTCTTCCAGCATGAGTCATCTGCAGCTGTAGAGGAGCCCTGGGCAGAGCCTTCCTCCCCTCCGCTGAATGGAGCTGTCAGAGTGCCCGGAGCCAGGGCAGGGAGAAAAATACCCCGATTCATTTCCTAACGAGATATGCATGGGAGAATTCCCCACGGGGCCACCGGGGGGGGGAGGGAGTTGTGGCTTTGTGTTTTTCAATCACTCGGCTCCGCATAAGCAACATTGTGCAGCTTCAAGCTCCCACCCGAAGGACTGAAACACCCCAAGCCTATCCCCAGGAAGCAGACAATAGTGTTGATATGCCTGTTGCTGCAGAGGAAGTGGCTTCTGTTATAACCAACAAGCAACCTGCCAAAGTCCATAGTTTGGTTGGTTGCCAGGCTAAATTTGCCGTAAAATTATTTAACCTTTTTGGCTTTTGTCTTACTGTTTTCTGGAGATGTTTCTCCTGCTTCCCACCATTTAAATCTCACATATGGCAGGTTCCCCCCCCTTTTGCATGCCCTTTCCCGTCCCACTTCACTGTAATCAGTTTTTGATCTGGATTTGACATTAGAAATATATTATTGCAGAAAAGATGATATGTGAAAGTCAGACTTCAGATATTGGAGGCATCAGGCGCCCTCTTGTGCTGTTTCTCCAAGAGCATCGCAAGGCGAACGGCTTCCCAGGAGCAGAGGCTGAGCAGAGCTTCAGCCTCAGTTGTAGTTTGTGGGGAGACTAGTGTGTGCTTGGGCACCTACATCATGATCCAACGCGGTTCTGATGTGTAGGAGTTACTTGTCAACGGGTCCACAAACTTCACTCCAGCTATACAATGTGACCATTCAAAATGAGGCTTTGAACAGAAAAAAGTGACTTACATCTTCCAAAAGACAAAACCAAGATTTTTAGATTCACTCAAAAGTAGTAATGTTTACTAAGTATCAAATTTCTCTGATGGGCCAGATTTTAAGTTGAATTTCAAACTTCACTGATTGTTAATAATATGATACAAGTTTAGATTTTTTTTTTTTGTTTAGACTATGTTGCATGTTTATAATCATTCATCTCCTTGTGCTGCATAATAGCAGGAAAATGTGCTGCATCTCCCTGGAAGTCAAACTCCAGGATTAGTTTTATTAACTTGAATTAATAAATACTTTTTCAGGTTGCTCACTGCAAATGTCTGAAAATACCTCATTTTTCCAGATACCAGACTGTAAGTAAAAGTGCAAACTCCAGAGTAAAAGAGGTAAATTAATTTACAAAGTTAACTAAATAGCTATGACAGCTCTGAAAACATGGGCCTTTGGTGGCTTGCTGCCTATGGAAAGAAATTTCACTGGTTTTTGTATGTGAAACTCAAAGTTGTTCGAAGGACACAAATATACTATTTTCTGGCCTGATGCAAAGTCCCAAATTTAATGATGCCTGTAAGATGGAAACATGACTGAGCATAACATGTGCAGTGAGCTCTTCCCCTTGCCAGCATTTTTCTGCCTACCTGGCTCTTTGGGGATTAAAAGTGTTGCTTATTTCAGGCTTATTGACCCAGAGCAGTTTTAGACTAGGCTACCTGCCATTCTGTGATGGCATTTCTAGCAAAATAGCAGTTTCTATCAATGTACCTCTCAGCCTGAAAGCTCCTGAGGATTATGATTGTTTCATAGAGCAGTAACTAGAACATAAAAGAAGAATGGTCGTGCTGGGCCTGGCTGAGATCCATCTAGCTGATACTGATCCTGTCACCACCAGACATCGTTAAGTGGATACCTTGATAAAAGCCTGAGAACAGAGCAGGTATAAATGCTTCTTCCTTTACTGCTCTCCCAGCCTCCAACCATCTTCACATCCTGAGCTGAATATGGGGGTTTGTGCATTTAGCAAACCTTGACAGATTTCATTTCCAACATTGTCCAGTCTTCCACAGACTAATATTAAACTTTAGCATTCACAGCATCCTTGTTGTGATCTCTGTTGAGCACTGAGCTGATACTGTGTGGAACTTCTGTCATAACCCCAGTATCTCACTTCTGAGTGCTAATGATCAGCTCTGACCACATATATGAGCACGTATATGTGAAGTTAGAATTGCTTTTCTGCCTGTGCATCATTTTACATTTATCCATATTGAATTCTGGCTGCCATTTTATTGCCCACTGACTGATTCTTTGTGCAGTCTGTTGCCCCTCATTCTCACCACCCTCAATAACTTACATCATCAGTAAACTCTGTCATATTCTTGTTTGCCCCCTTTTCCAGGTATGCTGAACCAGACAGCTCCATCACAGATCTTTGGGGAACTGCACTGATGAACATTGTCCACTGTGAGCACTGACCATCTTGCCTTCTGTTTCCCATCTTTTAACAATTACTTATCCCTGGAAGGATCTTGCCTCTTAGGCCATGGCTGCTTGGTTTCCTAAAAGCCTTGTTGAGGAACATGGTTGAAAGCTTTCTTGAAACTCAAATACACTTGCCGGCCAAACCATCCTCATCCTTGTGGCTGCTGAGCCCTTCCAAGAAGTCTGATAGTGCTTGATGCAGATTTCCATTTACAAAAAAAAAAATCTGGGTTCTTCCAAAGTATATAATTTTTATCTGTTTAATAATTCTATTCCTTATTGTAGTTTCTGCTACTTGCTCGTAGGTGAAGCTTTGTACAGAAATATGCCTTTGCTGATAATGGTATGACTTTGGCAATGTGACTATGTTTTGTAGTACTTTTCTATGTTCTCCGTAGAATGTCACAAAAATATCGCAGCACATCGTGTTTCTGTAGAGGGCAAGTAATGTCTGTGAAGTATTTTCAAACAAAAAGAAAATGCTGTGGAAGTGCACAGAACTAATATTGCTATGTAAGTTAAATCTAATAGGAGTTACCATTTGTTGTAACAACTGAGCAGGTAAAACAAAAAATGATCAAATCAGGGTTTTGTACGTATTTTCAAGTTACTAAGAGTTACCTGCCTGTACCTCACAGCATACTTGAATTTGACCCAGTAAAAACTAGAAATTCCTTTAGCCCACAGGTAGAATTTTTCAGGGTCTCGGCTGAAAACTACCCACACTTGAGCAGGAGTAGTTTCGGGAGATCGGATGCAAGGACTGTTTCCAGCAGAGCAGGTCTGACCCTTGTAAGTTTTCTGGGGGCCATTTATCACAAGTTGTTAGCTAGTTTGTTTAGTATGAGGGACCATCTTGTGACCATACCTGATGCTGTGTGAAAAATAATCCAGACAGGCATTTGGGAATCTGCAGAGTACTAGAGGGGGATGTGAAAAGTGCCTTTCCTTTGCTCAGCGAAGTCTCTGTGCCTCCCTTTTCCTTTCATGAAGAGGATGGGGAAAGGCTTCAGGCAGAGATGAAGAAAGAAAGTTTTTCTGAGTTGTTGGGTCTTTAGCAAAGTACTGGGTGAAACTCTTCGAAAGGCGGCACAACTTCACTTGTGTGGTTTGCATAGCTGAAATAGCTAATGAATTCAGAGACTAATCTCCTCAGCAAAATCGGCCATTCCCAAGCACAGAATGTTGTCATTAATAATTTGAGCAAACTGTGTGGTCGTTGTTGTTCTTCCATTAAACCTGCCTACTTTAAAATATCAATAAAAGGCTCCTTGTGGGTGCACAGCTTAACCTCAGTGTTTGAAAACCCAACAGTGCCAGGTCTGATGCAGCTGCTGGTAAAAGATCATTTGCAGATTTACTCCTAAATTAACCAATGAAAGAAAGCAAAATATGAGAAGGGGGAAAAAAAAATCCTCAAACAAATCCAGCAACTTGGGAGTAAATTATCCTCTTAGTTTTACAAAGCATCTGAATTACTGCTCAATGAATAATGCAGTAACAGTTTCCAGAAGACTGGCAGTTATATTTTAATGTTTTCGTAAAACAAAGAAATGCACGTATTAGTATAGGTCTGTTAGGTCTGTGGGTTGAAATGTGTGCGCTGAGCGTGTATAAGAACTGACATTGCTGAGGTACAAGGACAACACATACTTTGCAAAAGGCTGAATCGAAATTGATGCTTTGCATCCTGTTCATCTGGTGTTTCACAGTAAATGTGTGTGTATGCTTTTCCCTATAATACCCAATAGTAAGCGTGACATAATTAAAAAGTAATGTGTCTTGCATTTACAGGAAGAAGGGAGGGGGCAGGTAAGAGTGTGTACACAGATACTCCCTGCAGAGCTGCTGACTTGTGGGTACTAGCTTGTACATCCATCCTTACTCAGCATTGCAGCAGTTAACTCCTGCCTTTTAAAACAATGAATTGTTTAAATCCATATAAAATACTTTCCTAGACGTGTCTATGGGCCAACTCTGAGCTTTGACTTGCCACATTCTGCTCTCGCGTGCAAGATTATCTTTCCAGATAAGCATGAATAGAGTCAAATGAATCTATCAATAATCAGTGGAAAGGATGTCATAATGTGAAGTCTGATACTGTAAAAAAATATACAAGTCCTTGAAAACATGTGTTTGGAAAGGAACTGCTTTATTCTTAACATAGCTGCAGGTCTGGCAGCAACAGCTCATGAAGAGGTGTGGGAATTAGCTGAATAGACTCCCTGCTGGCAAGGAGAGCTAGGAGGCTGTATGCTACCGATATGAGACTGACTCCTCATTTTTAAATCCCTTTGGGTAAAGGAAGGTAAATTATTTTTCTTTGCTGATGAAACACATTGTGAGGCAAAGCCACATTCGAGAAGGAAAACATAAGCGTTTACTGGAAATAAAATCTTAAAGTCAGATGGAATATGGTGTCATGAGAGATTTGTAATTTCTTTTAGTTTGTCATAATCTCTTAGATTCATCACAATAAATATGGCTAAGAGAAGAAGATATATGAACTGGGAGGTGCGGAAAGGAAAAGATGGCTGAAGATGAAACGCACATTTTTAATTACTCAACTGCTAATTCTCTGATTTGGATCTGCTTATAATTAAGTTAAACTACTTTCAATGGAATTTTTCTTTGTTGCATTTGCTGCAATGCAGAGTATGTGTGGTACCATGCTGAGTCTAAGGAAAGGGGAATCAGAAGTACTCCCTTGTCCTGTGAACACCACAGTCCCTGTAAGGACTCCCATGACTATTAACAGGCACTTTTCCCAAAATCTACTTTCTTACAGTGTCAGTTAAATGAAACTTATAAAGCTATCTATAATGGTGCCCTCTGGTGACTCCAAAAATTTTTACACTAGAATGAAATAAAAACAAGATGGAATTTGGCCTGCTATTGTGAAAGTACCCTGGCAAGTTGGACTATTCATTAAAGATTCATGA
Source organism: Fregata magnificens (assembly GCA_013389945.1). NCBI lineage: Eukaryota > Metazoa > Chordata > Aves > Suliformes > Fregatidae > Fregata > Fregata magnificens. The sequence continues at coordinate 40,028 of WAAD01022334.1, forward strand.
ACAAATTAGACCTCCTAGAGCTCAACCAGGCAATATGCACAAGCCATACACACACAGAAGTCCAGGACTAACTCCAAGTGCTGCAGGAGCAGAGCTGTGATGAGTAAGACGGTCTCTCACCCTACCATGCAAGTAATCTCTTGTACATTCATGATAAAAAAAACCCTGACTTTTGACACTGCAAACTGATCATTTATTTTCTAGTGTCTAGAGAAAAGAAAACTAAAAGATGAAATAACAAAATCTCTTACTAAGAGTTTGTCTTGATGCAGGGAATGTGGAGGATGTTAATTGATCATATGAAATCTCAGAAATAAACCAGCTGTGCGAAAGAATGTCTTTCGTATATTCTACAGTTAGTGTGGTGGCCACACAGTCTCTGGAAAGCTGATCTCCTCAATGCACTGTTTCCTCTCCTGGATATTGCTTTTTATATGCGCAATCTGTCCGCAGCATCTAATGTCTCTACTGTCTCTACATTTACTGCCCATTGTTTCCCACCATACTGACATACGTGACCTTCTTCATTGCACTGACTCTAGTGCTCATATGGCTCTTACTCTGTTCTGGTTGAAAAGGAATGTGTTATTTGCAGGGTTGTGCTATTTTACAGCCAGATCCATGGTCATATAAACACCAGAGCTGACAGAAGGAAGCAAGTAAGTATGTGTGGCTGGGGATGGATGGAATAGGTGTGGGCACCCCTTTCAGCATCAGTTCTGTTTTAAATCATGACTACAAAGCTATGTCCTAATCAATATGGATGTGACACTGGTGAGGTAATGAGAGTATCACACTCCGAGACAATTAGCCCAAGAGAAAACCATCCACAAGCAGATACAAGCAAGATAATGGATAGGGGGTAAAAGGGGGGAAAAAAAAAAAGAATAAAACCTGTGTTAATAACTTTGTATGAAGTGTGAACTATTATCTAATGATTTAATTGTTATTTATTGAATTTTCAAATTAGGCACATACTGCCAATAACTCTATCAGGCTAAGCAACTCCTCTGCTTTTAAGCGTTACTCCCCCATGCCATGCTTGGGAGAGGATGCGTCTCCTCCCATTCGTGTCCTTTGCAAAACAGCCCCTTAGGCACAGTGTAGATCAACCGGCTTTTACGCATGTATTGTCTAAGAAAAACTAAAGGAGTAAACAAAATAACTTGTTTTGACAAGATGCCTACTTTGATCATAAATAGTAAGATGAGGAGGTACGAGTATGATTTTCTCGCTTCCCGAATAATACAATGTGTAGAACGTTCTCCACTAACTTCTTCATTAAGTCAGTAATTTCCCTTTCAACTGCAGTCTGTATTTTAGCAAAATACCTAGTCTTGATTTTACAGGCCATTTAGTATCTGTCAAAGAGTTTCTGCTGTCATTTTGAGGTCTAATAATGCATCAGGGAAGGATGGTTTTTCTGTACTAGCGTTTGCAGCGTTTCAGTGTCCATGTCTTGTGCCCATACAGTGCTTCCTCCTGGCCTGAACAGTTAGCTGGGTTCTTCTAGGAGGAGAATAAACCCACTGATAAATTCATACATCTTTAGTGCAGTGCCATATCTCTGAATGTTGCAGGAATACACAAAAATGAGTACTTTTCTCTGTGACCATGCCCAACCTTGCATTTCTAGCTAAGCTGATGTTTCAAAGAGCCTCTGCTTCCCTCTTGGTTGAAATTATTGCTGCTTACTTTCTGTCTGCTGGCCTGCTGATTTTTTTCTCAAAGACTTGTGTAGCTCAACTAGTTGTCTCCAAGCTCCTGCTACCATTGCAAATCCATGTCCCACCTGGTGTACTTGAGCAATGACTTCTGCTGTGCCGAACCATCTTCCTCCATAAAGGAACTTAATTGCTCTTCTATTTAGCCTATTTAGCCTGACTGAAGGGTGGCTGTCAGGCTCACTGCCCTGTGTGCCATCAGCCTGTGACTGATCAAAGACACATGTGATGTCTTGTGCTTCCCACGGTCTGACAGCCTTTGGGTTTATAAAAACGGTGAAAGGAGACATGGGTTTTGGTATGGTTGTAGAATACTGTCCATTCATACACGTCTTCTCAGCTGTACGGGACACCTGTTACGCAGTCTACTATCACAACATGAGGCATGCGTAAAATAGAGCTGATACGATTATCATGCACATTAAATGGTCTTTGCTTTCATTTTTCCAGCCTTCTCCATCCATGATAAATTATTCTGGCTTAGTACCTGGAGTAAGACCTGGGAAAGGAATATGTATTCTGCAAGGATTTAGGCAATAGCTCTGAAGCTCATAAGCATTTGGATATAAATGTGCTTCTTGCATACGTCTTCCTTCCTTATCCTATGGAAAGGGAACAGGAATGCAGCATTTTCAGGATTAGGCCTTTGGGAAAACTAGTATAGGAACTTCTGGTATGCAGATGGCTCTTCAGAGGAGACTGCTGAAGGGAGATTTTTGCCTCTGTTATGAATCAGATTATTTGCCCTCTTACCTGTTTGGAAAATTGTTCAAGTTTGTCTTTTATTGTGTCAGTCTCCCCTCTCTACTGTTACTTGCCTGCTCTGCCTGTGGCTTGCATTTTTATACTCACAGCAGAGCTGGGTCAGTGTTCATAGCAGCTTCCACCAAGCTGAAGAAGTTTCTTCCACTGGTGAAATGGCTGCCACTACAGATTGCCATTCTGGGCAAGAGCAGCAGTAACTTACCCTAGGACAGGACATGAAAACACCTTAGTTAACTGAAATTGCTGTGAAAATCAGGTCAACACACTGCACTTCTCTCTCTGCCTTGCTATGGTAGATCTAGGAACTTTAAACAGAAAGGTGTTGGCTGCAATAGAGGGGTTTTAGAAATACAGAGAACCATGCAGAGCTACAGAGAAATTTCACACCCCAGGTAGGTGGAGGATTATCCTTATATCTCATTGATGAGAGGGAGTCTCCAGTCAGACAGCTCCTCCACTGACATGTTGGGACAAATGACTCAGCTCTGCTGTGGAGAAGAATGTCCCCAGTGCTGCTTTCCTGGAAGCACCTTCACCTGGAGGTTCTCATTCAGGGATTAATTTACTTATGAAAACTCATCTGTTCACAGAGCCTGGGGTGGCACAGCTGCATGCAGATTGCACTCACCGGGATGAGGATGCACAGCTGTAAGCAAGTCTAATTAAGACCTGTGACGAACTTTCCAATGTAACTACACCAGTAATTGTCAGGATCTATGAAGTAAATAAAGGTTAGTTGCTTTCTCAGTCCTGAGAGTTACACAAGTTTGTAACCATCCCATCTTATCAGGAATGAAACGCGTGAGGCGCATTAAAGGAGGCAGTGGTTGCTATTCCCTGGTGATTTGTTACAAATGAAAGCTTTCAGAAATAGCAGAAGACGGGTCTGGCAGCAGTCAACTGACCTGTAATTTTAAGATTGGGGAAATCATTAGAAAAAGGAAGCAGAGTGCAGCAGAACTTGCAGCCTGGTAATTCCCATGAGCTTAGCTGGAACTTGGGCTACTATCACGAGTGAGACCCTGAGTATCTGAATCTCCTGAACCGTACAGGTTTGTACTGAAAGTCACCCTTCTGGGAAAAGAAAAGACATGCATATTTCTGACAGTATAGTTTTCTGAGCTGCTTTTTTTCTTCCAAGATGTCAACCTTCTCAATAGCACTGATACTAAGGCCTATTTACTATCTATAGGCATTATCTCTCAGCTTCTGATTTTATTTAAGGGTAATTTGGCTGGAGAAATCAATCATTGCAGGGAGCGGCTCAGTTATGTAGATACTAGGGCCAAGACCTTAACTCCTATAAACAAGTTTTGCCCAATTCTGGCAGCACAAACCAATTTTAAGCCTGGTTTGAAATGGCTAGTGTTCTAGAAGTCCTCTGATTGCACATGGCAGTGGACTGGAAAAAAAAAAGGCCCCATCCCAACAGGTACCTGCTAGCAGGAGCCCAGCTGGCAAGCATCGTACATGAAGCAGTCTGGAGTCAGCACCTGGAAGCTGACTTTCTATGTGGAGCGGGAAATTGTTGAGCATCTGGAGTATCTGCTTTATTTGCTGTCAGCTTTTCAATCTCCTGAACAAGATAAAACAAATATGGTGACACATGGAGTTTGTGGGTCTCTGCGCTGGCATCGTGAACACTGTTCTGCGTAGGAAAGGGTGGAGAAGCAGAGTAATTAAAGCATCCCACTGTGCAGCCAGACATGTAAGTTTATGTCTTAATTTGTTAGCCCCTCACCAACTCAGGTGAAAGAGGTCTTTTGGGATTAGTTAAATCCAAGGAAGCCAGGTGGTATATTAACCTCTTCCCTCCAGGATGGCATTAACTAGAGAAATGGAAGTGTCTTAGCCATGTTCACCTGACAGACTACTCCAGTCTAGCAAACCTTTGAACTCTTCTGCCTGGATTCGTTCAAACTCCTATGATGGTATAGAAAAATAGGTCTGATCCCACATATCCTTAGGATGCTGCTTTACTTCCCAGGACTGGATCTCTTACAGTACTACTTTCAACATGTCAACAGCTTCAGAGTGAGGCACAAACCCAATGTGATTTGCTAGTTGTGTGACTGCAAAGGCACATTCCTCCTTCCTGGCTCTGACACGTATACCTTGGGGAGTATCTAATTTATGCATATGGTGAGATATCAGCGTGCATTAAGTATATTCAAAAAAGGGTTTTCAATTGCTGTTGCATAAGGAAAAATTTCAGCTTGTCCTTTTGAAATATCCTGGCACTGTTTGGATGCAAGAATTATTTATTGGGGAGACTTTAAAGTAGGATGAAAGTAAGAAATCCTATGAGAAAAAGTTCTGTTTGTTTCTTACATTTTCTCCACCCTTCCCTCACCCTGGACTGTTCCATATGGTTAGAAGGAAAATCTTTTCCAAACCCTTTCAATCTAAAATACCATCAGATGGAGCAAAAGGAAAGCTGAACTTGCCCCAGAAGCATTTCCACACTGGAATGTTTTATATACTCCGGCCCCAGAACTTTGGGTACAGGGAAGCAAGATGTCCATGCTGTTTGTGGAGGGGTGGATCAGAGACTGTCTCATGCCTTGGGCGCTTTAGGGAACTATCTGGCAGAGCAGAAGTCATCCTACAATGTGATGATGTGGGGACTTTGGTGGCAATACCAGCTCACAGACTTCTTCTCTGTCCCTCCTTGCCCGTTCCCACGCCATGGGGCACCGTACTTGTGGCTGGATGAACGCAATTCCCTACAAATGTCACTGAAGACCAGAACACTTGGGGGTCAGGGTGGGGTAGTCCTTTAAAGCCAGAGAAGCCCAACATTGATCTGATTTACAGCACAACCCCACAAGCAGTTGCATGCAGGTGACTGACCTCACCCATCGGTGGTGTGGTAAATGGTGCGCTTGCCCGGTGTGCTGAATAAGGTCCTCGATCTAAGCCTCTAGGTGTGCTGTGGAAGGCTCTGCTCCAGCTTCAGCTCCATCAAATCATGACCCATGAGACTGAATGAAGATGACCCCTGGCACATTGTTTGCTTTGTTACTGAAAACTGCCAGGCGCATGGGCAAGACCAGGAAAGGAGCGCCTAGTTATGAAGTGTGTTGGGCCTTAGCTGCATTCAGTGCTGTCAAGACCAAGGGGCTTGTAATTAGGATTCCTGGGAAATCTAATATCAGAAAATTTAGTGTCTCTGTGCTTCAGAGCAATGGAGGAGGCTTAGGGAAATTTTAGATGTAGGTAATAATTTATTGCCTGAGCTCCACCAAAGCTGCTCTGTGGATGCACTATGTCACCTCTTCTATTGGAATAACACTGTCACAACACTGTGTTTGGTAAGGGGACTTTGAGGAGAGTTTAAATTCAACAAGGATGGAAATACAGTCTACTAAACAGCTCTAACTTTCTCTTGTCATACAGGACAAGAGAGGAGACAGAAAGCATTTCAGGTACCATAAGACTAGATGAGATAAAACTACCTCAAGTTTTGTAACACAGATCTGGATTTTTAACAGTTTGCTAAAAAAGAAAGAAAAAAGAAAAAAAGTTAGACTTTTACTCTAACAAGTCAACTGTGAGTAAAAGCAATTCCCTAAAAGCCTATTTTTCTATGACATCATTAAAAAGAAAATGAGAGAAACTGCATGCCAACATTTGTTAAAATTTCCTTAGGATCCAGGTAGATCTAATTTATGTGCGGGTTCCATTTCCAAGATGAGGAGCAAATGAATCTCATCTGACAGACAATTGAGTTATAAAGGCTTTACATGAGAACTGTTCTCCAATAGAATGTAAACAAGACACGTCGTTTAATAAGGTCAGACTTACAATAAGGAGCTAAATTATGGCAGGGTTCATTAGTCAGCAACACATATAGCTAGACCTTCTCACATGGTGCAAGTTAGCATGCTAAAGGTTTAAATCAACTGTAGTGTTTTACACTCTGGGCAGTGGAACTGGGAGCTAGAGTAAATAAGTTTATAAACCATAGAAGTAATATGACTCTGTGCAGCAAGTTACAAAGACTTGAATTTCTTCCAAGGACTTACAGATTTTTATAGTGTTAAATACCACCATAATTATGAAATCTTGCATGAAAATCCCAGGGAAACAGACTATAGCATAAATGCAACATTTGAGACTTAAAATTTATGCTCTGGGAACTGACAGAAACCGCACAAGCAGCAGATTCATGTGGCAAAATGGTGAAAGGGCATCCCTGCTAAATGCTTCATGGAAAGTGCTAAGCAAACTGGAATAGTTCCAAAATATGTAGGTGGGATTGCTCTTCACAATGCTGGGATTTACTCCATTATTGTCCAAGTGACTCAGCTGAAATTGCCCACAATATACTAGACATATTTTACTGTCAATACATTTTGCCCTGGCCTTTCATCTCCATGGCTACATGACCTTAAGTCACCTAAATTTCTAAAATGGTGGGGTCAGGTGGTTCTGATAACAGCACTGCACTTTCCATATCCAAATATGATGTAGACTCATCTACATATTCAGGAGGGCAGTGTGTCATTGCCTTGTATCAACATTTTCTTAGTTAATCTACTGCCAAGAGAAAGATACTGCCTTCCCTGCTATTGGACTGAGCTCTTTATCTTCTATACACAACACTGCCAGTTGCTAAAATGACCTTGAAACTGATTCTCAAACACAGAAAAGCACCTGTTTGGAGCCATGACACTTAATTAAATCAATCAATCAGTGAATCCTGTTTGCCCCTGCTGTGGCAGAGCAAATGGACTTTTTTTCATTCAAAGATGGATTAGGGCTAAATGGGTTTTGTGCAGATAAAAACACAAGGTTTCCACATCTGTATCTGGCATCTGTATCTGGCAGGATGATATCCCCTGATGCTGTAGTCCACCACTCTTTTTGACAGAAAACAGGCTGTTCTTCCTGCCTTTTTATCTAGACTATCGTTTGCCTTAAATATTGGATCAGGATTTGTTCAATCAATTCACAGGGGTTCCTGTAATCTCAAATGGAGATTAAAATCCAACCTAATGCATGGGATTGCAGTATCTTGTTTTTAGAGCAGCAATACCAGCTGTTTCAGAAGGTTTAAGAAGCTCCTTAGAGGATAAATATGAAATAATCTTGAATTCTGCCTCTGAGCATTTAGTGAGGGACCGGCCTCTGAAGCATAGTGGTTTATATCTCTAGCAAATTTTCAATCCTGTCTAAAAAATGTCAAACATCCTCATTACCCACTTACCTATCCAGTAATGTTTTGGGTCCTAAATCTCAAGAATACCTATTGTCAAGGAGTTTGTAGGTTAGCTAAAGGTCTCACCCTCCTCTGCTCTTCCAAACCTGCCATTTGCAATTGGCTTGCCTTCAATTTCACTGATTTTTCCCTTATTCTCCTGTCACACCAAGACATGTGCTGCAACTCCTAAGCACTTTCCAGCTTCCAGTTCTAGCTTTTTACTCCCCACAGTAAATGAGATGCGTGTGCGTGAAATGTCCCCCCTCCCTCTCCCCTGGCTCCAGAGGGAAGGAAGCCCAGGCACGTTGGCCAAAAGGGCTTTGGCTTTGGCCAGGTACCATGCAGGTCAGAGCATCCGTTTCTCCTAAGTCTAGGCACGGCTCTGGTGCGCTTTCTCTGTGTTCTGATTAGATAAAATTCACTGTATAATATTGTTCTTTAACATATAATTCCCTTTATCTCCATTTTAACTAACAAATTCATTCTCATATAAATACTTTACTATGTTCTTTAAGATAAAGCAAAACATACCATTGCTCTTTATTAAGTCTCCTTATGCACATTGGATATCCTATAATGACAAAACAGCTGCTCTTTTATGTTGGATGAGGGCCATAGATTGTAAAAGCTATGTAAGCACCTAATTCCTTTAAAAAATTTAGGCACCAAAACAGCTTCTAAAGTACTTGACCACTTTTATAGACACAAGCCAAAGTGTCTCCTTTCCAAAGAAAGTGTCTTGGTTCTGGGTTGTGGATTTACAACACAAAACAGGACAATCTCTGTGCTTTGCAAGGGGTTCCTGTTCCTGGCAAGGAAGGACAAGGCCCTCCCTGGGGCAAGTAGCCAGGAAGAGGCAGGACACAACAGCTAATAGGGAAAGACACCTATAAATTGAACTCCACTAGTGCTAGCAAGCCAAATTATAGGGACTGTGGGGATTACATGAGGCTGCAGGAGGAAAACAAGTGGCTGAATTCTGAGTTGTGGGAGGAAATTTAAAAAACCCTAAGATCTCTATTTTATAGGACACTGAATGGCACAAAAGAACTATTGGACCCCAGGCTAACACATTTCAAACTATTCATCTACTGACAGCATGTCATAACTAGACCAGAACACAACTATAAATAACAGTAGGAAACCTACCTACATCATGCCAAGACAGTGAGTCAGCATTAGTCATTTCGTGCTTTTTTTAATAATTGGGGGTTTTGCCCAAATCCTACTGAAAATCACTCGTCTCCCCGCTCTGTAATACCAGGGGGTATTTGGTTTATACATATGTTTTCTCAGATTTCATGCCATCAGTTTGCCTGCCTGCAGCTTTTAACAAACATCTTAGCATCCTTACTAAAAATTAAACCTGTTTATTAAAATAACTTCCCTCAGAAGTTTTTCAGAAAAATGTCTCAGCCCTATGCAAAGCACAATTAGCACACGGGATGGAAAGCTGCGTGGAGACAAGGGAGAACTTGTGCTGCTGTTTCAGTGACCTTAATTCCCTTAATCTTTATACCTGTGTAATCACTAGTATACAGAAAGGATGTTTAATACTGATATGGCAGCATCTTTTAGTATTAAAAGTATGCTGTACACAAGACAGTGAAGACTCGGCCCTTCTTACATGCTTTGACTATCTTTTTAATTTCAGTCTTTTAAAGCACTTCTTTTAAAATTTATAATAACTGATTAAATAGCTATTGATATATTTAATAATTCAACCCATTGCTAAGCTTAAGCATTGCAGTTTCTCAGCATTCAGTGCTTTGAATGTGTGTGCTACCATTTGAAGTAAAATAGAAATAGCTTGCATAGAGGATTTTGCTAGAAGACTCATCAACCAACACTTGTGCCTTATTTCAAAGGATTAATCATGCCTCAATTAAAAACAGACTTTCCTAATGGGTAACTGCTTTCTGCACAGTTGATATTCCCTCTTCTGAAAGCAAAGTCACGTGTGTGGGGAGCTACCCAAGGGATCGAGCAGTACCCAGAGGGAGCACAAGGCACCATGGGCCACTCTCTGATCTGCTGTGGCAGGTCTGCATTCCCAGGGACTGGTTTCTGGAGAAACAAAACAAGGTGTAAGTTAATAACATACTTTATAGGTCAGCTGCAAACCTCTTTTGTCCCAAATGTGGAGAAAGCCAGGTGGGCTGTTTTATATATAAAGAAATATCTTATGGGAAAGCAAGTTTGGTCACACTGGTTGATTAAATTGGATTTTTTGAGGACCCAGTTTGATCTGAGAAATCCACAGATAACATACCTCCATTGGAATGTTTTCTCTGTGTCAAGGACAGTGAACTAACAGGGTCATGTCCCACTGAATTCAGGATCAAACCTCATCTCTGTAGGCTTCACAGTCCAGTATGGAGGTAAATTTGGGTGGACAAATGTCCTGTGTCAAACTAAACAGCATCAGAGAGCTTTCCTGGGAAGTGGAGCTAAGCCATCTATACCAGCACAGTGGTTCCTAGCCTGATTTTGGCCTAAGGCAAAGATGGTCTCCCAAACGAGGCTGGGGTAAGATTTGGGAATTAGCATGTGCCAGGCCACTCATTAGGCATATTTCTGCGTTATTGGCAGGCAATGGGGTGGTTACATTTCAGCTTTTACTCTGTATTGATAAATCTGTCATGACTGACTCACACAGGCTGACAGGACAGGAAAGATCACGGTACCTATGGCTGCATGGCCTACGTAAGCACATGAACTGTTTGCCAGCGGCAAAACCCCATCTACCTCCCCCAGCTGCACCTTTGCAGCGGCTGTTTTGAGGCAGGACTAAGAAGTCTGCTGAGGACCAGCATCTCTTGTGTAAACAAACATGCTTGCAGGCAGGTACTGGGGCCCTATCAGAAAACAAGATGGTTGGAAAGATAAGGTACCAGTGTGCTCTTGAAAGAGCTGGGTTTGCTAAGAATGCGCAGCTTCATTAAGGAGGTTTTGTGGGTTAAAGCATGTTTGAGCTGGTAAAAATAAACGAGGGGTGGGCCCTGATGCCCAGGCAAACACCTGAAATGGCTGCGCTCCTAAGGCAAGATCTTGGAGCTGATGGAACTCCTATGGTGCGAAGCTGCTGAGCAGAAATTGCTAAAACGCTTTAATTAAACCACAGAGGGGAGCGGGAGAAGGCAGATGTTTCTTGGGAAGGAGAGCATCTTGCAGCAGTTTCTTGCAGGACCTGACCGCAGCCCATCAGAGAGTGGTGGTTCCTTCAGACGAGAGCTCTCACCCAAGTGCCAGCCCTTGGCACCTTCCTGCAAAGAAGAATAAATATGCAAAGGTGTTACAAAAAAAGCCTACCCAGAGGAATGGGGTTGGGGGGCTGGTTACTGCCCGCTTGCCATGGCAGCACCCGTTCCTGCCGTGGCAGGAGCCCAGCCTGGCTGGGGGGGAGTCCCCACTGCCTCCAGCCCCTGCTGTCGAGCGTTTTTTACATGCTTAACTTTTTCGTAAGTGTTAAGTTTGACCAACCTGATCTCCTTCTATGACCGGGTGACCCGCCTAGTAGATGAGGGCAAGGCTGTGGATGTTGTCTACCTGGACTTTAGTAAGGCCTTTGACACGGTCTCCCACGGCATTCTCCTGGAGAAGTTGGCAGCTCACGGCTTGGATGGGCATACTCTTTGCTGGGTAAGAAACTGGCTGGATGGCCGAGCCCAGAGAGTGGTGGTGAATGGAGTGAAATCCAGTTGGCGGCCGGTCACGAGCGGTGTTCCCCAGGGCTCAGTTCTGGGGCCGGTTTTGTTTAACGTGTTCATCAATGATCTGGATGAGGGGATTGAGTGCACCCTCAGCAAGTTTGCAGATGACACCAAGCTGGGTGGGAGTGTCGATCTGCTCGAGGGAAGGAGGGCCCTGCAGAGGGATCTGGATAGGCTGGATCAATGGGCCGAGGCCAACTGTATGAGGTTCAACAAGGCCAAGTGCCGGGTCCTGCACTTTGGTCACAACAACCCCATGCAACGCTACAGGCTTGGGGAAGAGTGGCTGGAGAGCTGCCCGGCAGAAAAGGACCTGGGGGTGCTGGTCGACAGCCGGCTGAACATGAGCCGGCAGTGTGCCCAGGTGGCCAAGAAAGCCAACAGCATCCTGGGTTGTATCAGGAATAGTGTGACCAGCAGGAGTAGGGAAGTGATCGTGCCCCTGTACTCGGCACTGGTGAGGCCGCACCTCGAGTACTGTGTTCAGTTTTGGGCCCCTCAGTACAAGAAGGACACTGAGGTGCTGGAGCGTGTCCAGAGAAGGGCAACGAGGCTGGTGAAGGGACTAGAAAACAAGTCTTATGAGGAGCGGCTGAGGGAACTGGGGTTGTTTAGTCTGGAGAAGAGGAGGCTGAGGGGAGACCTTATCGCTCTCTACAACTACCTGAAGGGAGGTTGTAGTGAAGCGGGTGCTGGACTCTTCTCCCAAGTAACTAGCGATGGGACGAGAGGGAATGTCTTCAAGTTGCGTCAGGGGAGGTTTAGATTGGACATTAGGAAGAATTTCTTTACTGAAAGAGTGGTTAGGCATTGGAACAGGCTGCCCAGAGAGGTGGTGGAGTCGTCAAACCTGGAGGCGCTCAAAAAAGGTGTGGACGTGGCACTCCAGGGCCTAGTTTAGGAGTCATGGTGGTGTTAGTTGATGGTTGGACTTGATGATCTTAGAGGTCTTTTCCAACCTTAATGATTCTATGATTCTATGATTCTAAGTTGATTTAAAGCAGGCATTGAGGAGGCACAAAGAGCAAACAAGTTCTCGGCAGAAATCCTGTGAGTTCCCGCTCAACCATTCCCCACTGTGGGCAAAAGGGGCACCAGGAGATGCAAGAAGGAGATTTTTGAAGCTAATAATTTACTGGTTTATAGACTTCCAGTTATTTCAGCCTGACAGGTTTGATAAGGAAACCTGGAGCATCAGTGAAAGCAATTAGCACAACTTCTACGAGAGATTACTGAGTAATTGTGCCATTATTTATTTCCTGTAAAGCGACAGACTACTAGAGAGGGTTTTATGTTTTCTGTTTGTAGATTATTTGTGTCAGGGCGGGTGCAGTCACCAGGAGGATGGCAAGTAGGAATGGGAACACTACAAAGACTTTCCCTGTGACAGTACAAGGACATGCAATTCTCCCCATCTTGTCCACTGTCTGGTACGTCTTCCCTTGCTTTTGTTCTGTGGTATTAGTAACAGTGATGATCCTCAGAGCCAGGTTTGTATTGGTATTAGCCCTGGCCTGGGAAGACCCCAGGAGGGTGAACAAGAGTGCCCTGGGTTAATGCCATGCTGGGTAGGCAAGGGGACAGACCACAGGGTAGATTCGTGCGTCAGCCCTAGCAGGCTGACAGGTGGGTGGAGGTGTCCATGTTGATCAATATTGAAGAAGACAGTAGAAGAAGTAGCAAAGGTTGCATTTCCCTCTGCTTGCAAGTAGGTTTCCTTTTCCAGTTTATATTGCTTCCTGCCAGACATGAAATCGAACCCCTTTGTATACAGGAATAATTCAGTCCACCTCGAACCAATTCCTGTCCACTCTGAAAACGAAACGTGAGAACTACTAAAAATAATCAGTAACAGGTCAAGAAATAAATAGTCCACTGCTTTGTCCAGGGAGAAATACTTTCTGACTTGGTCATCAGCAAGTAATTATCCTTGCTGGAACTGGCTAAGAGGTTAACATATCTGGAGTGCATAGCTGACCCTGTCTTGGCGAAAATGGTGGCCTGGGATACTTTTTGAGGTCCTTTCCAGGTATGATTTTAAGAATAATGCTACAGAAATTACTTAGAAAGCCTCTCCTTTCAGCAGAGGGTGATTTGTAATTTGGCTTTTTTCTGGAACTCCTGAATATTTGAACACTTCAGAAGTTTTCAACACCAGTGCTGAATTGTTACAACTCTTGGAAGCATTGTGAAAGACAAAGACCAATGATCTAAGGATGAATGGGAAACATATTTTCTAAAATGCTTTAGTCTAAACAAATATTTAAAATCTGTGAGTACCACTACAGCCAGAAAATGAAGCAGAAAGGAAAATTTTACACACAAAATACTGTTCAGCTTGACATTGGGAAAAACTGGTGTACTTGAGAATGAGCAAAACCACCTGAAACAAACAGGTTATTCCTTTGAGAGAATACCTGAAGTCTTTTGTAATGGAAAAAAGACACTTTAGGTCTTGGGGAAATTATTTAAATTAATATGAACCACCAAAGACATCCCAAGAATGGGGTGCAAGGAAAAAATAAAAACTAGGGCCTCTCAGGACACTTTTGAAGTGATGCAAATCTGCACTAGTGAAACCAGGATTGCCACAGGCAGCACTGACCCTACAGTCAATTTCAACACTTTTATTTAGGGCTTTAATTCCAGTTTCTTGAAGCTCAAGTGGACTGAATGGCAAAAAAAAAGAAATCTCTTCTGCACTCCACCCCTGTGTGACTGAACCTCAGCTGGGCTAATTCTTTGTAGCTGCCCAGGCAGAAAGCCAGACCCTTCAGGTGGCGGGTTATGGGCGGAATAGGAGGAGTTCTGGCATCCTCACAAACAGGGCACCCTTGGGCAGGGGAAAGCCCCAAAAATATCAAAGTGCCCAATACTGCTCTCCCACATGGACTTTGTAAGCGCCAAGATAAGGAGCATCCAGCGAGGCAGTGGAAGATAGCAATGGGACTCCATGAGCCAGGCCATGGGGAAGGGGAAGGGATGTGACTCAACTCCACTCTCTTCACCCAGAACACATGGTTGTATGTATCTTACATAGGAGCAGAAAGTAGGGACCTCTGATGCACGTGCACAGTAAAATTAGTGTAGAGGTTAAAAACCTCTTCTGCATCATAGTCCTGACACCCTACATCACCCCTCCATCCTCCTTCCCTCATGCTGACTAAACCTCTAATCCTCTGCAGTTTGAGTTCTCCTCTCCATAATTTTTTTTTCTGTTTGAAAATAGTTGGAACCCTTCTGATTTCTTTGCTTTATTATTATTATATTTCTTTTCAAACAAATGCTCTCTGATGGAGTCAGTCTTTGGCACAGCACCTTCCCTTCCCCTAACAGATTCTGTCTCATAGAATCATAGAACGGTTTTGGTTGGAAGGGATCTTTAAAGGTCATCTAGTCCAACCCCCCCTGCAATGAGCAGGGACATCTTCAACTAGATCAGGTTGCACAGAGTGCCGTCCAACCTGACCTTGAATGTTTCCAGGCATGGGGCATCTACCACCTCTCTGGGCAACCTGTTCCACTGTTTCACCGCCCTCATCGTAAAACATTTCTTCCTTATATCTAGTCTGAATCTACCCTCTTTTACTTTAAAACCATTACCCCTTGTCCTAGTGCTACAGGCCTTACTGAAAAGTTTGTCCCCATCTTTCTTGTAAGCCCCATTTAAGTATTGAAAGGCTGCATTAAGGTCTCCCTGGATCCTTCTCTTCTCCAGGCTGAACAATCCCAACTCTCTCAGCCTTTCCTCATAGGAGAGGTGTTCCATCCCTCCGATCATTTTTGTGGCTCTCTTCTGGACCCACTCCAACAGGTCCATGTCTTTCCTGTGCTGAGGACTCCAGAGCTGGATGCAGGTGGGGTCTCATCAGAGCAGAGTAGAGGGGGAGTATCACCTTCCTCGACCTGCTGGCCACACTTCTTTTGATGCAGCCCAGGATACAGTTGGCTTTCTGGGCTGCGAGCGCGCATTGCTGGCTCATGTCCAGCTTTTCATCCACCAGTACCCCCATGTCCTACTCCGCAGGGCTGCTCTCAATCCCTTCATCCCCCAGCCTGTATTGATACTGGGGGTTGCCCCAACCCAGGTGCAAGACCTTGCACTTGGCCTTGTTGAACATAATGAGGTTCACATGGGCCCACTTCTTGAGCTTGTCCAGATCCCTCTGGATGGCATCCTGTCCGTCAGACATGTCAACCAGACCACTCAGCTTGGTGTCATCTGCAAACTTGCTGAGGGTGCACTCGATCCCACTGTCTATGTAATTGATGAAGATATTAAATAGTACTGGTCCCAATATGGACCCCTGAGGGACACCACTTGTCACTGATTTCCATCTGGACATTGAGCCATTGACCACTACCCTCTGGATGCGATCATCCAACCAATTCCTCATGCACCGAACAGTCCACCCATCAAATCCCTATCTCCCCAATTTAGAGAAAAGGATATTGTGGGAGACCGTGTCAAAAGCCTTACAGAAGTCCAGATAGACGACATCCATAGCTCTTCCCTTGTCCACTGATGTAGTCACTCCATCATAGAAGGCCACTAGGCTGGTCAGGCAGGACTTGCCCCTACTGAAGCCATGCCGGGTGTCTCAAATCACCTCCCTGTCCTCCAGGTGCCTTAGCATAGCTTCTAGGAGGAGCTGTTCCATGATCTTCCCAGGCACAGAGGTGAGGCTGACAGGTTGGTAGTTCCCAGGGTCCTCCTTTCTACCCTTTTTAAAAATGCGTGCAATGTTTCCCTTTTTCCTGTCTCCGGGGTCTTCACCTGACTGCTATGACTTTTCAAATATCATGGAGAGTGGCTTGGTAACTACATCAGCCGATTCCCTCAGGAGTCTGGGATGCATCTCGTCAAGTCCCATAGACTGTTCAGGTTCCTCAGGTGGTCATGGACCTGATCTTCTCTTACAGTGGCAGGGACTTTGCTCCCCCAGTCCCTGTCTTGGGATCCACCCACTTGAGAGGTGTGGGAAGAGAGGTTGCCAGTGAAGACTGAGGCAAAAAAGTTGCTGAGTACCTCAGCCTTCTCCTCATCCGTTGTTACCAGTTTGCCAGTCATGTTCATCAGTGGGGGTACGCTTTCTTTGACCTTCCTTTTCTGGCTGACATGCCTGTACAAGCCCTTCTTATTATTCTTTGCATCCTGTGCTGAGTTCAGCTCCAGCTGCGCCTTGGCCCTCCTGACCCAATCCCTACACAACCGGGCAGCGTCCCTATACTCTTCCCAGGATACCTGCCCCTGCTTCCACTGCCTGTGCGTTTCCTTCTTGCCCTTTAGTTTGGCCAGCAGGTCTCAGCTCAGCCATGCTGGTCCTTGCCTTCCTTTCCTGATTTCTTACACCTGGGGATCAAGAACTCTTGCGTTCTATGGAAAATGTCCTTAAAGATCTGCCAGCTCTGTTCTGCTCCCTTGTCCCTGAGGGAGCTTCCCAGGGGGTCCTGCTGACTAACTCCTTGAACAGCTGGAAGTTTGCGTTCCTCAAATTCAGGGTCCTGACTTTACTCTTCGCCTGACCCATATCCCTCAGGACTGCAAACTCCACCGGTGCATGATCACTGCAGCCCAGGCTGCCTCCAATCTTGACATTACTGATCAGCTCACTTGTGTTGGTGACAAACGCGTCCAGTAACGCATCCCCTCTGGTAGGGCTGTCTGTTACCTGGCCTAAGATGTTATCCTCGATGCACTCCAGGAGTCTCCTGGATTGCCTACAGCTGGCTGTGATACTTTTCCAGCAGATGTCGGGGTGGTTGAAGTCCCCCAGTGGGATGAGAGCCTGCGAGCGCGATGCCTCCTGTAGCTGGAGTAAGAAGGCTTCGTCAATAGGCTCCCCTTGATTGGGCGGCCTGTAGTAAACACCAACCACAAGGTTCCCTTTGTTGCCTCGGTCTCTAATTCTTACCCTTAAGCTTTCAACCTGCTCTTGGCTGTTCTTCTCCCTATGGGATAGATCCTCTACTTCTGCATATCGTCTGCTGGGGTGCTGGGGCTCACATGAAACCTAACCGAGTTGAAAACTTCTCATCCACTTCATTCATGTCTGCACATCAGGAAATTATCTTTGTTCATCAGCACAATGCATATATCTAACCGAATTACTTTTTTTCTGAATGCCATCTTCAGTTTTGTTTCCCAAATGTGTAGAGGGCACCATCAGTCAGATAGGATGAATTCAGATTATTTGATGTCTGCGGCTCTCAAGTAAAAATAATAAGCTAATAGTAATGTTGTCCTTCAAAGGTAGGGTTCTTCCCTAAAAGATTTGATGTAAAAATATCCCAAAATGAGATAATTATTTCTACTCTGTGCTGTCTTGTGTCACATAAATGTCCAGAAAATCTGAACAGATATGTGAAATGTAGAGGATTTAGAAACAATTGAACAAAAAAGCATTATCTATCTCAGCTGCTGCAGAGCTGCTGCTCTGCTGCTGTTTACTGGGATTCAGCTGGGGTGATCTGTCTCCCAGTCTTTTACTTAACTTTAATGGCAACAGGAGAGTGACAGTAGGTTGGACTAGATGACCGTTAAAGGTCCCTTCCAACCCAAACTATTCTATGAATCTATGATTCAGATGGGGATGCTCATCTGTGCTGGCCAATACCCAAACCCAGACCCAGAGCAGGCAAGCTCCCTCCACAGGTGGCCAGGCCTGTGCAGCAGGGAGGAGCTGTTGTTTCCTGCTCACTTTGCAAGCTCTTGTTCTGCTTAAAATATAAGTCCGAAAAGAGAGAGATTCGGAAAGCAAAGGTCTGGTTGGAAATTTTCGAGTGCCTTTATGTTTTCGTTGCTTATGAAGGAATAAGATTGCCCTTGTCAAGCAAGTGACCTGGAGATTTATGCTTGCACCATCAGGACTGCCTGTCACCAGCCAAGGTCTCAGTGGTATTTCTTAAATGAAAGCAAAAGCCTGTCCTCCTGCAGGGAGGGTCGGCACTCTCTCCTGCCTCCCGCAGCGGGACAAAATCCACCCATCAGTTGGGCAAGGCTGTGCTGGGTTTGGGGAGGCAAGGTCTGCAGGCTCTGGCCAAAGGCCGCAGAGTGAAAAGGACTGTGCCGAAAACTGGTCTGCCAACATCTGGCTCTGATAAGAGCCCAACCCATCCTGTAAAGGCTTTTACTGAAAAATCTTGAAGTAATCACAGGGGAAATGACAGGAACTCAGGCCTCCCTTCCCGCCCAGGCCAGGCACTCCCCAGCTCTTTTTCTCTCCAGCCCGCTCGACACACCAGTCTCCCAGGGGAAGGGCCAGGGCTTGAGCTGCGGCACAGCAAGGGCAGGCTGAGATGGGAGGGAGGAGGGATTGCAGCAACGCGTTCGATGCTGCGTTCAACTCCTCGTAGGAGTATGGAAATGTAGGGTCAAGTTCAGAGATTGCGGCGGCAGGAGAGGGAGGAACAGAGCGATTCCTCTGGCCTTAGTGACATTTCACTTATTTATACCAGCCGCAAATCTTATCTGGAGTCTTGAGAGACTTTAGTGTGGCTTTCCTCATTTGTATTTAAGAAGGCATTCAATTAACAGAAGCGCTGTGTGCTGAAATGCCTGCTTTATGAGGGGGCAGGGCTGAACAGGTTAAAAATATATAAGACTTTGGATTATATTACTTCCTATGAAACAGTTTCCAGCTCTGCTGTCCCAATCCATGTATCTCCTCCCTTATCGGTGGATTAGATGTAAAGAAACCGCTCTCACTGTTTTTATCAAGAAGGTGAGGCTGTTGTGTTTGATTTTTTACCTTGTGGTTTGTAACGTGTCAGTTCCTGGTGAGACATAGTCTGAACACGGCGTTGGTTTGGTACCTTTGTAAATTGCTGAGCACCACAAGAGGGTAATAAGGAATATGCTGTACATTCTGTACCTACCCTCCATCCTGTCCGTCTTCCTTGGATGACCCCAAACATTATTTTGTGTCTGCTGGTTTTGGCTGGGATAGAGTTAATTTTCTTCATAGTAGCTAGTATAGGGCTCTGTTTTGGATTTCTGCTGAAAACAGCATTGATAATTCAGGGATATTTTATTTATTGCTGAGCAGTGCTTGCCCAGAGTCAAGGCCTTTGCTGCTTCTCACACCACCCCACCAGTGGGTGGGCTGGGGGTGCACAAGAAGCTGGGAGGGGACCCAGCCGGGACAGCTGACCCCAACTGACCAAAGGGATATCCCACACCATATGGCGTCATGCTCAGCATATACAGCCGGGGGAAGAAGAAGGAAGGGGGGGATGTTCGGAGTGATGGTGTTTGTCTTCCCAAGTAACTGTTATGCGTGATGGAGCCCTGCTTTCCTGGAGATGGCTGAACACCTGCCTGCCGATGGGAAGGAGTGAATGAGTTCCTTGTTTTGCCTTGCTTGCGTGCACGGCTTTTGCATTATCTATTAAACTGTCTTTATCTCAACCCACGAGTTTTCTCACTTTTACTCTTCCGATTCTCTCCCCCATCCCACCAGGGGGGAGTGAACGACCAGCTGTGTGGTGCTTAGTTGCTGGCTGGGGTTAAACCACGACAGTGCCACATTCCTCTGTTACATGCCTTTTCTTCAATGCTGTTTTTTTCTGGTGTGCACTAATATACTCCTGTCCTATGGCAGCTACAGAGGAGCGATGGGTCAGCAGGCTGCAGTGTGCCTCCGTGCACATGCAGAGTGGTTATCAGTCTGCAGGTACAGTCCTGGGCTGGGGAAATGATGGTCTTGGGAGCTGTGTTCCTAAATCCCTTAGATTCACCTGAAAAAACCCTCCAACCTTTAATTTTTTGAATTGTAGAGACTGGTGACAGCAGGACACAAGCAGGAAACCTGAGAAATTGAGGTGTCCTCAGCAGAGATGTTGCAAGATTTCGTGGCCAGTAGGTTCCTCCCTCCTCCAGGCTTCCTTCTGGATGTTGCCACTACCATCTCCCACTTGGTCGGCTTCACAGATGGTCACCCCTTGTCCTGGGTGGTGGCAACAGCCAGCAGGACATTACCTTTACCTGTGCACAGCTCTGAGATTCGTAAAGCTGCTCCAGACTCCAGAGAAAGCATGTGAAGCCTGTTCAGCCTGTACAGAGAAGCTGACGTTGCCCCAAGGCAGGGAAGGGACATAGAAACCACCAAGCAATCTGGCCAGCCATGGGAAGAGTCACAGAAAGAAAGAGGCGAGCAGGCTTCGCCCTAGTCTTTGGGCATCTGCAGTCACTCTGAGGCTGTAAAACACTCATGGCAGGAACTGTCATCTCCTATGAGACACAGTGGGTGGTGTAGGCCACATAAAATACATATAAATCCCACTCCAGTCCAGACTGTAAAACTGGCTTGAAGTGAAAACAGATTCGGGCACTTTTCGGGCTGCAGGCAGACTCAGCTCCGGGATGCCACAGCTTCTCTGGACCTCTGTCGGCTGGTCGTCCTTGCTGCCTCGACAGAGCCTGCCGCTTCCTGCCATCCCATGGCGCAGCTCCCCGTTTGTGTTCAGTCAGTGGCTGGCTGGGGAAGAGTGAGCAGCAGCAGCCCAGTTGGAGCGCGGTGACCTCTGGCAGGGCAGTGACCGCTGGGGAGGGAATAGAAACCTCTGGCTGGCACCGCTCCCCATGGAGTGCTGCCCCATCTGCCGCATTTTCGGTTGGTGCCCGATGAAGACGTGACCCCTTCTCAGCTGTTCGTCGTGGCTGCGATGCCAGGGATGCCCTCAGATCTGCTGTCAGGTCAGGGCAGGCGCTGCGAGGACTTGCTAATCCCCTCCAGGAAAGTTCCTGCGGCTTATTTCAAATACCCAGTTTAAACTGGTTAATCTGAGTGGGTCGGTCTGTCTAGCGGGGCCAGCAGCGCGCTGACACATGCGCTGCTGTGGGTGAAGGTCGGCTGTTGCTCCAGGGCAGTGACGAAGAGCGGCTGATTCTGCCGCTCCCCAGCCAGACCTCCGCCTGCAGCCCCGAAAGCCTTTCGTCCAAATCCTGTGCAGTTCTGGGCTGTTTCCCCTGCAGCTTTTAGTGCTTTTTGTCCTTCCTTAGTTTAAAACAGGACTTCTGTTGTTTCCCTGGTGAGACTAGTAAAAGCTATAAGGATATTAATCTTAAATTTCCCCTTTACACCTTATTATACACCTGGGTAACAAAGTAATTTATCCTAAAGAAGCAGATGGGGTGAAAATGTGGCTGTTTCCAAATTCCGCAGCACAACTAACAGATGCCATTTTAACCATGACCTGTGTTTTGCTGTAGCCCAGTTTATCTCGCGCAGAAGAAATTTCAGGAAGTCGTGCAGAGTGAAAGGGTGCAGCTTGGCTTTTCATTGTTTTCACTGCTCCAGCTCATATACAATGCAGGAAAACAAGGGGAAAATATCCTTTTGCTGGGACTCACTCCCATGTTTCTCGTGAACCTGGAGTTCAATCAAGCATTGATAAAATGGAAACTGAGGGAACACAGAACGCATTGAGGGAAAGATGGTGCTCGGTGCAGTGCATGTGCTTCACACTTGGCCAGAGTTTGTTTGCTTCTCCTGACTCATTAGCGTTTAAGTAATTTCACTAATATCTGTACATAAATAACTTTCCATGGCAAACAACATCAACCTTGAATCTGCAACTCTTTCTTTGCTCAGGAAGATTCAGCTAAAACTGGGTTTATTTTCATATAAACCTAATTAAACATGGAAATACTTTTTTTTCAGTCATATTATGTTAATTATCCTACATTCACATAACATATCTTATGTCGGCTGAAAGCCAGACCACTCTGTGAGCTGTTTGGAGGGTGCTGGTAAATTAACTCCAATTAATCCCCTTCCTTCAGTTTAAGTTGCTTTTCCCAAGCTGTGACTCCTCTCCTCCCTCCTAACTCCGTCTGTGACTCTTCCCCTCCTTCCTAACTCCTCTGCTGATGTTAATGCTCTCAGAGGAGTCATTAGACAACCCTGCGGCCAGGTCCTGCATGTATACTCATCCTAATTGCCCATTTCTGACAATCATCCGACTTTTTATATGTAAGTGGCAAACTCCCTTCTGTGAGCCCCACCACCCCTGGCAGCAAGGTGGAGAGAAGACCTTGGGGCAAGCCTTCCTTGAACAACAGCAGGAAGATTTGCTAAAGCCTGTCTGTCAGGGCTGTCTGGGTTTCACCTGCAGCAATACACAGTCTCTGTACACACACCATTGTACTCAGAAATGCCCCGATCAAGGCTAAATGTTGCTTTGCTGAAGATCTTGATTTGAAACTTGGAATGGAGGCAGCTCGCCATGTACTAACAGTGCATGACCCCCTACTTACACATTTTTGTCATATTTCTCTATCTGAATAGCTTCAACTTCCAAGTATATGGAAGGCTTTGTTGTCAGATTAAAAACCTCTGTAGTCAAAGTCATCTCTCTTCCCTTTCACGGGTAGCATTTACAGCTGACTTATCTGCGTCTGACTCACCTGATGCAATAGCACATTGCTTTCAGGACAGTCCTGAGTATAGAGACAGGTAAAGGTAGGAAATTTGGGAAGCTGCAGGCAGAAGTATGGATGCAGGTAGAACTGCCCTTCCCATAGATAAATGAGTGATCCTGCATGTCTAGGGCACATCAGGCACATCTAGCATGTCCGGTGTAAGTGGCCAGAGTTGTCCAGTGCAGTCTGTGCACATTAGGTAGTCTTAGTGGTCACACAGAGTTGGACTTCACAGCATGTGTCCTTCAAGTCTGATACGCCTGGGGTGCTTGGGACCTCCTGTGCAAGTGCTGGGTGGGTTGTTCAGACTATGCACAGTAAGTGTGTGTCATCACAGGATCAGGATGCGCCAGATTTACTCTGCACACACAGTCATGGTGTAGGTTTCTTGAACAAAATATATGAACCTACTGCAGGCTTCCCTTTCAGTCCCCATGTTGGTGCTCCCCAATGTGTTTTGGCACTGATAATCATGCGGCCATAGAGTGGGTTGAAGCAGCTCAGTGGTGCAGCTGACTGTGCAGATACACAAGCACTAGTAGTGACACAGGAGAGGTGATGGTAGCAGGCAGGGGAGGGTAGGACTGCTCGTCTTGACAGTAGCACATGCTTAGATTGACATAAGCCAACCATGACACTGCATTCTCAGTGATTTGTCTGGGATTTTAACATGCTGGACAGCCCAGGCAAAATTATGGCTGGGGCTCATGCTTTGATGAAGCTGCTGAAGATCTGAGACCAGTGGACAAATTCCTCTGCTTCTGTCTGGTAAAGAGGACATAACTGGGATACTGGGACACTGGGACAACGGGTAGTTCTGATGGAGCTGGCCTGGCCACAGGGTGGACTAATCCCTGCATACCACAAGAAAGAACCAGGACCACCAAGACCACATGGCTGGGCATAAATGGAGACAGAAATTGGACCTGGTTTGAGTAATGCATCTGCTTATCTTCTCCTAGTTAAAATTACTGACCAGTCCCAAGAAAAGGATCATATTGATCTTTCACAGCTGTAGCATACTAAGTAAATATTTTTGTCTAGTAACACGTCTGCTCCTTAACTCAGGCGGTGAAGTCCTGGGTCTTGGTGCTCAAGCCCTATTGATTCTCTGTCCCTTCCTTCTGTGATGACCCCAGATCTTTACAAAACTGCAGCATATCAGTGTCTTTGACTGGGCCTTCACTTGACATTGACTGGCTTTGAGGGCTTGGAGGTATCATTGGGCTTCTCATCTAGCTACCACAATCTGCAAACAATTAAACTTGGCCTGGACTGTACAGGGGCTCTGGTCTACTCTGTCTTCATAAATTCTTCTCCTCCCTTGACTTTTTGGAATGATCATTCAGTCTGTAAAGTTTCCCTTCACTTCCTGTTGTATTCAATAAATTCCTTTGCTTAAAAAGTCTCTTGTTGATACTAACCATCTGGCATCTGGGGGAGAGGAGAAGACAAAGGAAAGACAACAAGTTGAGTGCTAGATTGTGGGTCAAAAGCCTCATTTGTAAAATCCTAACATAGAAACATGCTGAAAAAGGAGGGAACAGGAGTAATAACTGGGAAAACTTCTGCTTCAGGCTGTTGTTTCCTGGCACAGTGCCCAGCAGGCACTGCATCTGGCAGCTCAGACCAGGAGCTTGTTTTCACTGCTGTGTGCTACTTCATTTCCTGGCCTGGGACGACATCTGGCTGGCGTGTTCTTTTCCACACCCCGGGAAGACTGCTCGTTTTAGCTGGTTACTGCAGTACTTGGCATTAAAATATAGTGAATCAGACTACAAAGTAGCATGAGATTGGCTTAAAAATAATGAGGTTTAAGTACAGTTGAGCTTTGAGTTCTTTTTGTTTGCCTTCTGGCTTAGAAACCTTTAGAATACGTGATGTGCCTGTTTTCCTGCTTTTCATCATGACTGTGAGTGCTCAGAAGTCACTTTAAAAATGGAAAAAAACCCAACAAAAACATCAAAAGCAACAAAACAAACATAATACATCCTTACCTTTTTATTGAGAAGTCCAGAATAAATTATATTTGGGCTTTCAGAATAACACCAGTTATCAGAAACTCTCAATAAAAAAAATAGGATAATTGGCAATATTCTTGCTAAGAAAGTAGAAGGCAGATAGTGGGACAAGAAAATCAGAGAAACAGGAAAGAAGACTTATTATCTTCAAGAGATTACTTAAGTCCAGGAAGAAACAGGGGCTGTGAAGGTGTAACACCCACACAGTTGTCTCCAGATTTTGAGTACTTTCCCTGTGTCTGGAAAGATTTCCTCCACCAGCAGAGAAGAGGTCCTAGATGAACAGAATTCATGGTTTGGAAACAGACATCACTCGTCTTCTACACCACCAAACCAGTGTGTGCGCTCCTACATCCACCAAGTTGCATCGAAGCACCAGGAACTTGTGCTTGGCTTCTTTCACATCATTCTGGATTTCAACCACAGCTTTGCATAACAACGTGTTTCAGTTTTCACTGATGATAACCTGTTGCAAATCTTCCAATCTACCCCTGCAAAACAGAACAGTTTTCACAAAACCTGGTATTTTTACACAACATGAAACTGAGGTACTGCATGCTGGCATAGTTGTTTAAATTACTGCCCAGGCTGCAGGCACAGGTCTGGTAGCCACATGTTAGTTCAACCTGACTTTTCCTGGCTGGGGAATTCTGCAGAAAGGACAGCTACAAGTGTGAGGGCTACAGACCAATAATTTCTCTTTTGGTCTATATACTACTACTTCTCAACACAGTAATAAAGCTTTCTGGTTTTAGCTCTTACAGCTAGGATGGACAACTTTAGGTGAAATACATCCCTTCCAACTACAGCAAGAATATAATTCAGTACCAACGACAAGTTAGCACTATAAATATATTAAAATTTGACCTCTGTGCACATGTCTAAGAGTTAAAAACATACTCTAAGAAGATTGGAATGGTTTCCCTTGAGAGTGGAGCCACAAACATAGCAGCTGCTCTGATATCACATATCAGCATCTCCTGGTTGATATTTACTTAATTATTGACTCATTTATGAGGCTAATTAAGCATTGGAGCAGGTTGCCCAGAAACACCGTGTACTCTTCACCACTGATGTTTGTAAGACCAGACTTGATAGAGCCCTGACCCCAAGGAGCAGGAGGTTGGACTAGAAGTCTCCCAAGGCCCCTCCAACACGAGCGTTCCTGTGATGCTGTGACTCCAGGCCTCTCAGGCATGGATCTCAGGCTTTGAGATTTTTCCCTGCATTTTCCAGTCTGTAAAAGTTTAGCCCAGCCTCTTCATCCCTCCATAATTCTTGTAAAAAGGAAAAAAACCCATGCCACTGAAAAGAAGTAAACCATGCTGTGTTTGTGAGTTCTTCATGGGTGCCAAGTACAGATATTATTCATATTTGCTCTTCTACCTTGGAGGAGCCTGTAAGGGTAGAGAGGCAGCAAAAAGGGGAAGAAATAGAAGCACATATTTTATTTGGTAAGGTGATAGCTGGAGGTGTGGTCTCCCTGTTGAAACAGAAGCACAGTGCAACAATGATTGACTGGCAAACCGGAATATTGCCTGGTGTGGTAGTTCCTCAGAGCCCAACACAAAGCAGTGACTCCCGTCCTGCAAAAGCAGCAGGCAGTCATGCAGTTGTCTTAAATACATGCAATGTCATTTTATTTTACAAACTCATTTTGGAGGCCCATTGTCTAAGGCCTCTGAGAAGACTGTCAGGTGCCTCGGTATGAAATGCATGGGACATATGTGTATGGTGATACTCTCCTTATCGTTTTGGGAGCTTCTCTGCTAGAAACCCTGTCCAAACTCCAGCATTGGCTTTCGACTTTCTCCAGTTCACTTCTCTGGGCTTTGCTACATCCCCATTCCCTTCCTCGGGCGGTGCCTGAGCAGGATGGCTCTTTTGCCAGTCCCTGTACACCAGACACTCCCTTGGAGTTACCAGGGAGTGGTAGGGGCCTGGGGACATCGCTTTGGGATTGTGGGAGGCTG
This sequence comes from Fregata magnificens, assembly GCA_013389945.1. Lineage (NCBI taxonomy): Eukaryota > Metazoa > Chordata > Aves > Suliformes > Fregatidae > Fregata > Fregata magnificens. The sequence continues at coordinate 66,855 of WAAD01022334.1, forward strand.
CACAGCCTCACCAGGGAGGAAGGGCTTGTTGCTACTGGTATTCTTGCCACAGCCTGGTGGCCTCACTGCACCCTCACAGCACATGTTTGCTATGGTTAATGTATTAATGGCTCCTAGAGTCCCTGCTTTCTTCTTCTGGGATTAGGGGCGTTAGCCGCTCCCAGCCTTCAGCCTGGTAATCCATAATCTAATTAGATTTTAGTATGCTCAGAGCAAATGCTATCCAGGATGGCCTAAATCTGATGTCCCGTTCCTTTAGGGACCATCAATTTTCCATGTTCTGTCACCTTTGAAGATTCTCATGAGTCTCCAATTGCATGCCCATAGCTCATCCGTGCTAAGTTTAGTATTGTCTCCGAGTCATTATTTCAGTAGCCTCATTAACCTCTGGTCTTTCAACAAGAAAAGTTTGGAGGAATGCTGACCAGTTATGGTTATCTTCTGATGCAGGGGTTTGACTTAAGCTACCTAACTTTTCCATTCTTTCTAATGCCTGCTACTTCTGCTCTTCCATCCCTCCATTTCATGTTTCCAACCACCACTCACAGCCTTGATAACAGGCCTCCTGCCCAGCTTATGCTGGAGCTGAAAGTGGGTCTGAAAGGCTATGGGATTTAGGAAGCACTCTCTAAGCATGGCAATAGGGGACTCTCTTCTTCAGGGCTCCTGTTCGGATCTCCCTGTCCTGATTCCTCTCTTCTGCTATCTCTCTCCATAATCCACCTTGCCCTGTGGGTGGGCTTAACCCCTGAGCTATTTCTGTAGTTTTGGTGTCCTGCCTGCTTCTCGGAGGTGGTCTTCACCCTGCTGAGTCATTATGCTCCTTGAGGAGTGGCCAAATTATTCTGGTCTGCAGGATTTAGATTTTCAGATATCATGGACAGATTGTTTGTTTCTTCTTAGCTAGTCGTCATGAAAGCATCCCCCAGCCTTATCAGGTGATGGAGAGTCCTCCTACCAGTTACTTCATGTTAAGCTGTATGATCAGTGTAGACCATCCCTTTCCCCCAACCAGCTTTAAGCATCATGTTTTCTGCGTAAGGGATTCAATGTATTGGACAGAACATCTGAGTAGGGAAAAGCTGAGAGAAAGGGAGGTGTAGGGAAAAAAACAGTGGGAATTAACAACTCTTGGGAAAGGAGGTATAAGAATGCACTGAGTCCCAAAAGACATGTTTCTGGAACAATGATTTTCAGTCTGAGGATGCACAGGTGGCTTTTAGGAGATATACAGAAGATCACTTCTTGAAAACAAGTCCTTATATTCTATAGGGTCATGTGTGTATATGAAATCGAGAAAGGGGTCTGGAAAATTTTTAGGGCTCTACAAACTGGAAAAAAAGTAGAAACCTGATAAATATTCTCTAATAAAAAGTGATGTGATTACAGTGAACTGAGAGAGAAGCCATATATACCATCACTGAAAGCCTGAACTGAAGTCATGTGCCAAGAGGGAAGACAATGTCATCATCACCCTCTTGTTCCTTGAGAGGGTAAATAGAGGATTAGTGTCTGTCCTATCTGGGAGGTGCAGAAAACTGTCCCTGGGAAGTGCTGGGCTGCATAGCTCTGGAAAATGCTTTTAAAATGTTAAGCAAAGTTCTCATCCACATTTACAGAGATGAAGCTTGTTCTCTTCAGTCTTCAGAAATTCAAATAAAAATGTAGAATTTCTCAAACTTGATAGCTGTCCAGTGCGAGTTAGTACACTGATGGTTTTGCCTGTTGATTTTTGCCCTGTTTCTGGGAGGGAGGCACAGGAGGTTGTATGTGCACTGGTTTTGTTACCTTGATCTCTACGAATACAAATGCAAAGCTGCCTTTAAGTAACTCCCAAGTAATAACCCCCCGAAGAGGCTGGCCATTAGATGGCAGCACAGATATACTCAATATCCATTACTGCCAGGTGCTGCTCTAGGAAGGCCCCTCCATTGCTTTCTGCATCCCCAAGGTATCTTTGTGGCTGAAGAATTTTCACACTACTTAATGCAAAATCAATTAAAACCTGTAAATGAGGAATTTCATATTATATTACAGCAGATTAAAAAAAACAGTGGTAGCATGTATTAAGCTGGAAGCTCTTTCAGAATTTCTGAATGATTTTATTCCTTATCCTTCTAAAGCGTACACAGAATTCAGCTATATCGACTAAACCAGCTCCTTTCTTGATGTCACGTATAGCAGCTTATAGCCTAAAAGCTCTTCCAGAAAAGTCCCTCATTTTGATGCCACCAACCATCTCAGCTCATTGCCTGAGGAGCATAATATTTGACATTATTTTCAATTGCCATTTGAGAAACTCAACAAATACAGCAGGCACTTAATTGAGCCTCAGAATATTCCAGTGACACGCCAACTAGTTTTATTTTATTAGTGGAAAAAAATTGAAGCAAACGGAGACGAGAGCTAGTTTTCTTTTTCAAACTTAAATGTGTTCCACCTAGCTCATTACTAATTTTGCAGTGTTGGCATAATGTCAGATAAAGGAGAATCAAGATGCTAATTGCATACCCGTAAGCCTGACATTTGTGCTTCCAGGCTGTTTTCCCAGGTGACTGAGCTGATGTTCAAACTTGGAGGCCAGTCTCACACTGGTGGTCTCGGGAAGTGTTTTGCACCAAGTTTTGGAACCGCTCCAAAAGGAGAGGAGCTTTTTAAGGTCTCGTAGGCAATTAGGGGCCACAACTCCTCTTGGGAGTTGATGAGCACAATGTGCCTGCTTATACTTTATTCCCCAGAAATTTGTCTCTTGCACAGGCAATATTTCCCTCATCACCTTGTGAAGTGGAAAAGCTATGTAACTGCCCACAGCAGTGTTACGAGACTATCTGGAAGAAGGGAAGGATATACCAGTTTAATTTTTAAAATGCAAAAGGCATTTCAGAAGGCAGTATGAAGTGACGCTAAGCAAAAATTTGAGACAGACAGATGGGTAATAGAAGGCGTCACGGCAGTATCTGATCACTGCAAGCCTTGGCTTTGTGTATTCAGCAGCCCAAGGCTAACGTTGTTTGATATAAAGGGAGGAGCATGAATTTTTAAACAACATATTATGCTTTCTGCAGAATTTTGGGTCTTCCATGAAAGTCTCTTCTCAAAATATTAATGTAAGCCAGTGAGGATCACAGATCAAGGTGGAATGGCTGCAAGTATGGCTAATGCGTGCAGGTACTGCCAGCTACTCCAACAGCAGGCAAAGCCGTTCCCTTCTGTGCAGAGCTCCTTGGAAAGGAGAAATGTGTAAACCTCTAGACTTTAGCACATGGGAAAAAAACTGATGTTGCTTTCTGGCACTACCTCAGAAGCTACTCAGCATATGGCTGGCTTTTCAATGTATAAACTAGTCAAGACAAATCTGTTGCGGTTTTTTAATTTTTTTTTTTAAATTTTTTTATTTTAGATTTTCTAGTTCTTATTCCATTTCAAATCCTCAGACAATCAGATGAAACTACTAAAACTTTTAAATGTTTGAAGGACATCACACTAGCAGAGTGAAAATGGACAGAAAGCTGCTGGGCCCAGCATTACATTTTCCTACCTAGAACAGGGGAAGCTGGATGGTGCAAGGGAAGCTGATCTGTTACTCCAATCAAAATATGACAGAGCCTGGGAGTTTGGGAATAATTAGACCCCAGTCACAGTAATTTCTAGATCAGCTCCAAACACAGATACCACTGCATCAGCACCATGGAGGCAAATCCAGCATCTATTTGACAGGAAAGTACTTACCTCTCGTTGGTGCAAGCTCTGGGATGATGTACATCTGTGACAGCCCCTGACAGCTCCAGTGTAACTTCATGTAGTGAAATGAGGGGGAATCAATTTCTGAGCTTTACTCTGTCCTCCAAATCACTTGTTTGAGATTTCCAATCTATTTAGGAATAACTGAAATGTGTTGCCTATAAAAATGAACAGGACTTCAGCATCCTACAAACCTGGCAGTTCTCTATTTAACTATAATTAACTCCTAAATAATTTACACCCTCCTTTCTCTTACTGTAAACTAATTTTTACACCAGACAAAGTAATCAGGAACTTTATATTGTTGCCCATATATATATAGTCAGGTACCAGAGGGTGGAGAGGATTTACCAACAAGGTTCTTATACTGTGAATTTGACCCATGCATACAAATCCCTGCACTCATTAAGGGATCAGATTTTGCTTGGACTTTACATACCTTAGGGACCTGTGTAGGTACAGGTGTGTAGGAGGTGGCCAGGCTTGTGTTCAGGAGGAGGACAGTAATCCCAACAACAGCAGGCGTTACCACAGATGAGCTGGAGAAAAGCACTATCACACTTTATTTTAGTATGCTACAAAATTCATTGTTGAACTTTATTAGGTACTTTAATACCAAGCATACTTTAAAGTAACAAAAATTATAGTAGTTATTACTTTTTACAGAAAATCAGGTATTTCAACAGTTTTCTTTACAGTTTGTTGACTTAAAAAAAAATTACAACTGACAAGTTACAATGGAGTGGGATGGGAAAGCGGTAACATTTAAAAAGATAAAACGTACTATTCATACTGAGTCAACATTTGGTGATGTACATCCTGGTACGTCTCTCCTGACCATGTACAAATGGTACATATTCACTGAGCTGCCCTGGCAGGGTTGCGAAGTCTTGTGATGACACTTTTTTTGCAACATTTGTGTATATTTAGAAAGGGCTTTTACATTGCACAGTCACCATGATGCAAAACTTAGTAGTCCATAACAAAATAATATAATACAGAGAAACCCTGTTTTGGTGATTTCTGTCACAGCAAAAGTGCCATGACTGCAATAATGTGGGATAGAGGTAAAGCTAAGGAGCAAATGAAGATGGTGATACGATAGCACATCCAGATAGCAAACCCTTTCACAGGCTTTTGAGGTGAGAGTGTGGCTGTGAGCCAACGAGAGCAGTGAATGAGGACGGACTTCATCAGACACCATTTAACAGGGACTCCTGAATGCATCTGGCCCTTAAGGATGTGCGTTCTCCAGCTGACACTGGCTGGACTAATCACAGATTTAAAAACCTGTCTAAAGTTGGACCTTAATGAGTTTATGCAGCCTCATGTGTAAACTACTTGATTTTTACCTTCCATCCTCTTCAGGTCAGTAGCAGGTACTGGGAATATGTTCATGATTTGTGTGGGGTTTTTGACCAGCTCTGATACCGGTCCTGCAGAAGTCAGGGGAGTCTCCTACACGCAGTTACAAGAGCAGATTTGGATTAAAACAACAGATTTTTTTAAAAAATGCTGCCCAGATTCACACATAAATTTACGTGGCAGACATCCACATAAGCATTCAGTCTCTAAGACAAGCAGCGCCACACTGGTACCTTAGTAGTTAGACAGAAGAGTTATCTAATTCCCTGTATTTATTTATTGACAGTTTGCTTAAAGATAATTTTTCGTTCAAAAATAAAATAAAATTTCTGAGATTCATGCACTAAATTCTGGAATAATTTGTGTTGTGCAGCCAATAGTTAAAAACCAGCTTTAACTCATGTTTTATTCATGTCTTCAGTGTATTGTGTTATTTGGGATCAACATTAGCAATGAATTATTATTTTAGCCATTTCCTCCAAAAGCCAAAGAATGAAGCAACAGGCTTAAAAAAATCTGAAGGAATTGGCATTGCAGTGTTCATTTGGGGCTGGATTCAGCTGCGATACGCAGGAGAGGGTGGAAGAAATGTAGGGAGCAGCGTGCTCCTGCCTGGTCCTGAGCCGGGAGGAGACACGTGCCATGTTGGGAGGTATGGGAGAGGAGCAGAGGAGAGGGGTCCTGGCTTCCCTCCGTTGCTCTATGCCTGGTGCTTAGCATCCAGGCCTTTTGCTATGAGGTCCTTCTTGATACCCTGTGCCTCCCCCTGTTGTACTTCTCAGTGGCTTCTGGAAATGAGGGTGCCCTTTGGCGAGTGACCCGCTGAACCCCTGCGGAGGGAAGCACCAGCCCCACCAGTGCCCTGGGGCTCCGCGCACCCAGCCCTCACATAGCTATTTGCAATGTGTATTTGCTTACTAGTCTCTTAATTTATGTATTGAGTTTAAGGCCAGAATGGATTGTTAGATCACCTCGCCTGATTGGCATTAGCACGGGCCAGAGAATGTCACTCAGCAGTTATATGGCAGAACAAGGAAAAGAATAGAAATGCCCTTGCAGTGAGCAGCTGTATGTTACATCTAAGGGGTAAATTACTTTCTCCTATTAAAAAAGAAATCAAGTGCTTTTATTTTGTCACTTCAAATACAAACAGCTCTATGTGTCTTGGGGAATTATAGTATTATGATATTCAGTCAGACATACCTTATAGTATATATGCTTCATAGAACTAGAATATAGGTCAGAAATAATTTTTCCTTTAGTTTGTTATAGACATAGATTAATTGGAACACATATGCAGTAAAAATTGAGAAGCATAACAGTTTTAGTCAACTTATTATACAATGAAGTAAATGAAGTGCAGCAATGTAGCAGTAGAAGTTATGCTTTTTCTACTAGGTGATGGAAACATTCAGAGAGTCTATTTATAAATGCTTATTTAAGAGAGATGTCTTATCAGCTTCTTGGCTACTGAGATAGGAATAGTCTGGAATTAACTGTCTCTACTGTGAAAGGTTTTAAAGCTTTTTGCTTTCCGTCTGAATAAAAAAAATTACATTTACAAACCTCTTCAATGCATATATAATACATATGTTTATCTAGCAACAACTACACCCCTTTTAATTTATTCCCCAAATGTGACTTTTCATGCATGTCTTCTGGATGCTGTATTCAGCAACAGTTTCTAATGAGCTGGTGTGTAATCCATGATTGCATTTCTCTTCTGAAAATCACTTCCACGTCTGGCTGATCTGTGTTTAGAAGGTGGCGTTTACCCATCAGGCATTTTTGCACTCGTCAGCATTCTTCTCTGTCGGAGGCCCTTTCCCAAGCTTCTTCCCATTTTAATGTTGATGTACAAAAGCTGTTATTCGTTTTGTTTTGTGCTCATTCTAGTGAGGATTGGCTTAGTAGGACTGTGCAAAACAGAGAGAAGAGAGAAGCTGGTTTACTGCCAGCAAACATAAAGATGCTCATGCTCTGCTTGGCTCAGGGCAAGGCTCTGATCAATATTCTAATACACTTTGTTATTTGCATTTCCATTTATCATGAAAAATGTCAAGTTTAATCTTCAGCTATGACAAGGATTTGTAATCTGGAATTCTTAAAAATGTTTTCATCAGCTAATCATCATGGGAAGTCAAAATAATGAGATTGTTTCATCTAAAGTTTGAAATATACGAAAATAAAGATACAATGTGTATGGGGCAAGAATGACATTTGCTAGATGAATATCTTGAATTGAGTTAAAATCCTGACATTTCTGTTCCATATCAATAATCTCTTTCACTTGCCTGAGCACACAATCCACATTCATAAACAAAATAAAATAATACCTTGTGTTAAATTTTGAAGGAGCAGACCCCAATGAGGACAGAGGTGTTTTCAAACCAAACTCTCTCTTAAAAACTAACCCTCACCCGTCCAGTTTCCATATACAGTAAACAGAGCTGCATACGCAGGAGAGCAGACACGGGCTGTGGTGGCACTGCGAGTAGGGTGACGAAGGCTCCCCCCTCCTCGCTAGAGGTGACTGTCCATAAGTCGGTGCCGGAGGGGACAGCGCATGGGAACAGGGGCTTAATGAGAAAGTCTATTTACAAGTACCCACGTACATGCAAATATAGAAACATGACTGCTCCAGCATTCGGCATTGAACAGAAGGTTCTTGCACCAAATGAGCTCTGCAAATTCACCATTAGCTAAACTCTCCTGGATCACTCAGACCAAACCATGAATTCATTTGGCAGGCAGCCTCCCTCCCCATTGCCTCCTGTGAAAGGGTCACTGGTCAGAGGTCCTACAAGCCCGCAGCCTCGGGGAGAGGACAGCCACCTTCATCGCAACCCTTCTCCCCTCATCATAATGCAGGGCCCTCTGCAGGAGACTGCTGGAATGCAGAACTTGGGGGAAATCACAATTTTTGTGAAAATAAAAGAAAAAATATGAATTATATTGTGAAATGACAGTGAACTACGAATTTCAGAACTAGAAACTCCTAAAAATGTTACTGCAAGAAGACTGAAATGTTTCATTTCCCATCCACGTCACATGGAGCAGCCACCTTCTCCCATTCCCACCAATTCCTCAAACTCCTTCACTCTTGTGGTCACCTTGGCCTGCTGTTAATTCACCCACAGACGCCAGGGAGAGTGACACCCTGGAGCAGGATGCCCAGACCTGAGAGCTCGGGATGGTGGTACCATGAACCGGGGAGCCCGGCGGTGGCTAACCCTTCTGCCATGGACTCTGGGTGCCTGCTTCCCCCATCAACTTCCAACAAATCAACATTTTTCAAGCAAAGTTTGTTTTGGAGGAAAATTTCTGACTTGTAATAGCCCATGTGTTCAGCATGTATCTGTAGTCCAGATATATTTTACAAAGACGACACTTTTAATTGGTGTTGCTGAGACTAGAAAGTAGCAAATCAGCTATGCAAGAAGCATAAGGTGAGCTAAGGAGGGCCCTGCAGAAGCCAAATGGATCAGTTTTGCTTTTGTCAGAAAATGAATATGAAATATAGTGTTCACTGTGGTAAAAACATTTTCATGACGCAAGGGATGGTAGTTTCCAATTGTAAAAGAAACTCGCCATTGATAGCTCCATGAGCTTCCTTTCTCCCTTTAAAACATCTGGCAAAAATGAAGGATAAAGAATGGATGAGAAATGCACATATTTGTGATAAATAAAATCTGTGAAAAATGGTCCGAGTTGGGAATTTTGGTGTATTTTATTAGTATGGCTACTAATGTAATTAATATGGTAATTATTAACATAGGTAAGTAGCACTACTAAATAAAATAAAAGAAAGAAAAAGTGCTTAAGCCTCCAATCTGTTTATTTGCTAAGTGAGATATGGGCTTTTGTGAGCCTCTTAAACAATCCATAGTTTGTGAAACTGAAATCCAGGGAAAGCCAAAGTTGCATGGTGAGAAGCATGTGCCCTGATACTCCCAGGAACAATCTAAACTTAATAGAACTGAATGAGCCATTTCTTTCAATTATTTTTAATCGTAATTTCGTGTACCTGTGTTATTTAAATCCTTAGCAGTGCTTACTGGATTTCCAGCAGTACTCAGTGTTTCAGTTGTAACATACTAAAACCTCTATTAGTTCTTTTGACAGATTTTTGCACCCAGGTGTTATACACATGGAAATGAAATTTAATAAATGCCAGAGGTGCCTTGTTGATAAGGCAGAAGGAAGTCATTCACATCCAACATCCCTCAGTCCGCTTCGTATCACATCATAGGCTTTTGACTCCTTGAAGTTTCTTTTCTTAGAGCCACTTACAACCCTTTTCTAGTGCTGTTGCCTAGAAATCAGTTAATGAAAGCAGTCTTCGTGAAAGCCATATTACCCAAACCACCTAGGTGCTCTGCTGTTAAATTCTCTATTTAAAGTCTTGAAAGGCTGCCTGTTAGGCTGACATCCTGACAACACGGTTATTATTCATATTTGACCCGTTCAATTAGGGCAGTCACTTCTGTTGACTGCAGAGCTGGGGTACAGTCCCCGTGGGAGGGATTTACAGCATTTTAGTGTTTATGTACATTTTCAGAGGGAGGCCACTGATATTTCTTTCTTTTGAAGATGAATCATGGGGAGATTTCCAGGTTGCTCCCTGCCAAGGTATAGAGCACGTACCGAATCTCAGATAGTCCCTTAAATGCTATTACTGTAAAGGCAGTCAGATGGATAGTAAATATACAGAGAAAGGCAGACCTTCTAGGTCTGAATATATATTCTCTCCAGCAATCTTAACACTTCACACCATTAATTGTCACCAACCATATTGATACAATTTTCTTTGCCATTTATTTGACTGGCATCTAGAAAATAACACCTTTCCAAGAGTTAATATTTTATTGCTGTCTCCAAACAGACACAATTACTGAGCTAAAGAGCAACTGGCATTCATGGTCACACTAGAATTGGTGCTATTCCAAAACCACATCAGCTGGCAGAAGCCCGTGGGCTAATGAAGCACTGGCAATTTCTTCCCAGCGCCTCCACAGTATTCCTCTAGCCTAGGGAGCAACATTATCTCTCTTGAATGCTGGCGCTGTGTTTGGTGTACGGGAGGAGATGAAGGAGAAAAGAAACATTGCTGCTGAAGGTCCGCAATTGAAAATAGACATGCTGAGGCACCTTGGATAACACTGCTGCCCAGGCAGTAGGCCAAAAAAATTTGGACAAGTTCAGTTTTAATGAGGTGCTTGGAGTTCTTGCCTTTCTGCTTATGATCTGGGTCAGCTCCTCGCAACCACAGGTAGATGGTTTTGTTGTTCACATCAGGGTTGGTACAATGCTAAACATGTTAAAACTCCACTTGTAGCTACTGCACCCCAAAATTCAAATAGTAACATGCATTCAGGGCCTGGGCAACATCCAGATGTGTGCAATTAAAAGGCATGAAAGGCAGCTAGGTGCCCAGCTGCAGGGGGCATCTGGTGTCCCATCTTCTTTCTTTGAAGATATTTCCTTTAAAGCACGTAACAAAAACTATTTGGGTGGCCTGAGAGAATGATTTTATTTTTCAAGTGATGAGAGAGGAATAGGGGTGTCTTTAAATGTGTGTTCCCATTTGCCTACCTGCTGTGGGTGCCTTTTCCCCCTTGATGCACTGAGCATCCTTTGCCCTGGCCTCATGGGGGGGGTGCTTACGTATTGCCCTGAGAAGTACTCCTAGGCAAATACTGTGCTTTCACTAAACAACCAGGCACCAACTCAGGTTCGCTCCAAACTCATAAGAGTCCTGGTGATCCAAGCTGAAACTCTAGCATGTGTTTTGGAGATGCTGCCCACAGATTGTCCTGGAAATAGCTGTGTGGCCAGGAGGTGAATGAGTTGTGCTCTCTGGTGCCTACCCCTGCACTGCAGTTTAGACACAGTAAGGAGGGAACAAGGCTGCCCTATGGAGATAGAAGGAAGAATGGACAGAAATTCCCCGGTTATTTTGCTAGCAGCCCTCTTTCAGTGTTTGACTGTTCAGCATCTTTTCAACAAAACGTGATAAATGACCTGTCCGCACCAGAGCTACCTAAGCACATTTTCTCCTCCTCCTGGCAAACCAGCAGGCAGGATCTGGCAACCGCCTGCTCTGCCGTCACTCACAGCTACTGAAACCTACCTGAGAGGGCCGGGGTTAAAGACAGTACACAGCAAACTTTGAGGGGTTACTAAAACTTTTACAAAACTTTGGGATTGAACTTGTGTGATGATTTTGTCTGTATGGCATTAGAGGAGAAGCTCATCTCAGCAGAAGGGCATGTGAGCTGGCTCTTTTGTTGCAGCACTCCTTGCAATAAAATAGAATCGAATCACGTAAAAAACAACAAGGTTTTTACTGATCCGGTACACAAGTCCTGTGAAACCAGAGCTGAGTGGAAAGGTAGGACTTATTTGACCTGCTAGGCAGCATTTGGTGCACCCTGTTAGGGGCAGCAGCTGAACTTCAGGGCATGGGCTGTAAGAAATGTTCCCAGGGCTGTAGGAAGTGCTTCCAGGGCTGTAGGAAATGGTTTCAGGAGCATTCTAGAACTTTATAAATATCTGTCGAAAGGAGGCCCAGGCTGTTTTGCAGGCAGAAGGCTCAGTTCATGGCTGCACAAGGGCATTTCTAGCATCTGAGAGGATGGTTTCAGGGCAAAAGGGTGATGATGGTCAGAGTTCACCATTGAACAGACAGAATGCCATTTTATTAGACACCCTTTTCCAAGAAGAAACAGAAAAATGGCTGAAGGATCCAGTCAGATCAATTTTGCCAGGTTGCTGTGTATGGAGTATCTGTGTATGACATATAGCTGGACAGACCTTTGCCATCAACAACTCATATACTGTCATTCACAAGAAAAAACACAGTGTGTTGTCAGACCTAAAGCTGCACACCTTGCACACTTAATGCTCCCAGTGACTGCCGTGCTGGCCAGGTCCTGCCCTTCCCTGCCAGACTCTGGCCACTTCTTGTGGTTTTAAAATCCAGTTTATTCTTACATTGCTTTTTTTCCCTTTTCCTGTTGCTATATGTGCAGACTGACACATGGCAGGAGGGAATGGCTGTCAGTTCAGAGGCTGCTTGGTTGTAGGCAGTATGTTATGGAGGGAGAAGAGTGACATGGCAGGGAAACATTATTTTCTGGGTTGTTTTCTTTTATTTCTCCAGACAGAATGTTTTTTGAAGCTGTTATGACAGTAAGCAAAAGTCTCCAGAGAAAATTGCAGTTGTCAAGGCAAATTAATTAAAAAAAAAGAAAGGATTGAGCAATTAAGTCTGACCACCATGTGCCAAAGTATGAAAGGAGAGATTTATTGGAAAATTAAGTCTGGAGCCCAGGGTGTGTCAGGACAGTCTACCCATTTGTGGTCTTGACTTCTTCAAGTTCCTTTTCTCTTCCAGGTGGAAATTTTGAGAAAGGTGAGGAGATTTTTTTGGGAGGAAAGAGAAGATGGAGGGTGGGCTTGGAGATGCATCTCACATAACATCAGCTCTCTCAGAGTCAGGCATCAGGTGTGTGGCTCTGGGCAATCCTTGGAGAGGGACAGAGCCCTCCTGGGGTGACTCATTTCATCTCAGGATGGTTTCCAGGGTCGATGAGTGCTGTTGGCTCCTGTGGGACCGTAGACCTGGATGAGACTGGAGACCTGAGTCTGAGACGGACAAAGTGAGGTGTGTGAATCCTGGACTTACAATTATCCTTCACGGAGTGATTAACAGCATGCACGGAGATATGAAGAGAGAAGCTACTGCCCAAGTACAGAAGACAATCTTCAGCCTGAAATATCAAATTATTAGGCAGCTGTGGATTAGTTGTTTGTAACAGGCTGTCAAAGATCTCGTCTGAGCACAGCTTGAGGACGAGTATTTTTAGTCCTGTTGGGGTGTGCAGTTGTGTGCCAGGACTGCCTTCACAGGCGAGCAAACGGCTTTGCAGAAGGTGGGTCTAAGATTTCACCCCCAGCCCAGGAGGGCTCAGTAAGATAAGCTCAACAGCTTAAGGGCTGACCGACCTGAGTGTAGGGATGCAAGGAGCATGCCAGCCCGGTGGGAAGGCATGAGCCAAGGTACGTATGGCAGTCAGCTTAGCTGCTCTTGTCAGTGAGACTGAGCCTGGGGGAGCGCAAGTCCTGAGACTTTGACTGCAAATCCTGAGAAACGGGGTTAGAGCAGCTTAAAGAAGGCACCTCATCAGAGCCTGACAATTTTCTTATTTCCAAAGGATCCTCCTTCAACTACACCTAAATATAACCCGGTGGCAGTGACAGGCTCTGAAACCCCGAATATGGGCAGGCTTCAAGCTTCCCTGCCACCCTTCCTAATTCCTGGCTCAGGTGGCTTTCCTCTGGTTTGAATGCAGCTCCAAGAATACAACATATGCATATGTGTCGGTGAGATAGACAAGAGGAGAGCGAAAGGCAGAGGGAAGAGAGACCTATCCAAGGATGGAGCAAGTTGTAGCTGTCATCCCTGTCATCTGCCGGCACCAGTCTGGGCTGATGGGAACAGGGCTCCCTTGGGTGATGGCTCTGCTACCCACGCCTCGCTACCACCAGCTTTCGGGTCCCTCAGCTGGACAGCTTGGTGCTGCACTGTGGTACCTCCTGAGCAGGCACGACCGCCCTTCTGCTACCATCACACACAGTGCAGCATGCCCTGAACAAGGCAGGAGGTTGTGTGCCTGCTCGAGGTGGGTACCAAAACACTGAGATGTAGTGATCAGATCCTGCTGAACAGTGGGCTGTGTTCTCCTCCATTTCAATGTTTGCTCTGTGCCTGTCGAGAAAAGGAAGATTTTAATCAAAATGAACGAACACAGCAAAAAGCCTCCTATTCTTTCTCCTAAAGAAAGGAGCTCCTCTCTACCTTTTACTGTGGAGCATCACAGAGACGCTCCTTCCTCCAGTGGTCCCTTTCCAGAAGGCTCATCAATTTGTCTTTTGTACTTGGTGATGTTTCTGGCAAGTTTGGGATGGGAGTCACGTCTCAAGACAGGTTTGCTGGCATGGGAGATCTAGTATGTTGTTGGAAAGACTGGAGAGAGGCTGAAATGCCTTCATCAATAACGTCTTTCATGGGAAGTAGCTTCCTGCTCCGCAGAGTTGTAGGCTCGAGTTAAGCAAAATCAATTACTTGTTGTTCATCTATTTTTATTTCTTCCGTGTGGTTTGCTGCCGTGTTTCTTTACCCAGATGGTCAAATAAATTGCTGTCACTAAACAGGAGTCCCTGAACAGTGATTCCTAAACTCTTCCTGTTCTTTAACTGTTTAAAGACAAAAATATTTTACTTTCTTTATATTCTGCACATTTCCTGGAGTTGTTTTTCACTTTCTGTCCTGGAACCCAGAGGATCCATAGGTATTTTTGTTTGTTTCACCAGCCTTCAAGCTGTGTGATCAGACTGCTCAGAAAGCTTTGCATCATCTTTATTTAAAAACCGTTACGAACTTTGATCTGTACTTGTTCACTGCGAGGTGCTCTGAGGATCTGAGGATCCATCCTTGTCAGTGGAGGCACCTTGATAAGGTCCTGGGCAGATCAGCCAGAAAATGTTTGGATTGTCATTTTACACTCCTACATTTTTTCATTTTGTTAATAACAGTTTATATCTAGCTTTATTAGCTTTATATCTTCCAGGAGTTTTCTTGTGCTGGGCAATGTTAGAAGTTGACCTCGGCGCATCTTCGGTCTGGGAAAACAAATCTTATTGACATTGATACAAAGCTCTACTTGTCCAGGCTTGGCCATCAGGGAGGGCAGAAGGCAGTGCCCAGGGCCTGTGTGGTCTCGGGGGGGCTGTGAGCAAGCCTGAGCTCGGGAAGAGCCAGTCACCGAGTTAAGCGTGGTGCCCAGGCTTCACGCTGGTTTGAGCCTGCATTTCTGTGCAGCAGAGAGAGAGTAGGAGTTTGGCTCTGGGAGAAAGCCAAGATATTGAAGCAGATTCTTGAAGGTGCTAGCCAGGATCTCTGCATAAGGAAACTGCTACGATGGGGCTTATTTTACTGGTGTGAAAGAAACGGAGCTCTGCTCTTTTTTTCAACAGACCGGATTTCTCCAAATGGTTTCCCGATTCGTACGATGAGTTTTTCCTCCTAACAGAAAGGAGCAGGGCTGTGATGGTTCTCTGGCCTTTCTGGCATGTTAAAATGACATTTTTGTGAATGAAATTTCCTGAAATACTTTCCTGATTTTTAATTATGACATAATACTTAATTAAAACATCTACATAAAGTTCATTTTAAATGTCTCAGAAAACATAGTAAAAAAATCAATGCTGCAGAATAATAAAAAAATTTAAATTTTCTTTTCTTTGTGTGAAATTAATTTCCCTGTTCTTTGGCCAGCGCCAAAGCTGTGTGACCTGGGAGCACGGCACAAATCCCACCTGCTTCCCTGATGTGCAAAGGCACACCCAGGGTTTTCCAAAAGTTTTCCAAATTTTCTCTTGGTAGGGACTTGTGCTGGTGGGTGGATGGGAAGGGTCCCGCAGCTGAAGGGCTTCATCCAGAGCACCTCTGGGGCAGGAACTCGCCAAGGCAAAGCTGTGGGTCCTTCACTCTGAGCACAAACACCTCGCAGAGTGATTGGCTGCTGTAACGTTGGGTCTCAATCAAAACCTGCTAATGAGGTTTAGCATTATTGTTTTAACATTGATCCCATCTGTGCCTCTCTGAAAGGTACAGTTGCCAAGCTACATGTTTATGGAAAACAGAAGGATAAGGATCTGGGAACCTGTAGTCTGAGGTTTCAAAACTGTGGCTTAATGATTAGCTTACCTGAGCACAGGAATATTAATTAACTTGCTATATACTCTCTAGGCAAATAGGAAATATTTGGGGCCGTGCCTAAGGCCCACAAACATTTCCAAAGCTATGAGATCACATGTAAAACTACTGAAAAAATCTCTATGGGGTTAGGTGATATTCAGCTAGAACAGAGGCTGGATTTGGGAGACAGCAAAGCCAGGGTCTAAGGAGAGAGTGAGATTTTTGGTGACCACGAGCCATCATGGAAACCTGTCTGATGTGCAGCAAGGAGCGTGTTGGATGCTCATGGTCCTGAAGGCATTGTTTCAGTCATCTTCCCTTTCCAGCTATCCTGCAGAATTGCTGCAAAACTGATTTACACAGGCTTTGGACAATATATAAGGATTTATTATTGCTATTAATTTATATTATTCTCTTAAACATTTTTCTGAGTTGCTGTGGGAGTGTCAAGTGCACTCTTGCAAAAGAAAAAGAGGAGATTCCTTCCCTGAAGAGCTTTCAGCACAGAAGGCAGACTGTGATTAGCAGTGCAGAGAAAAAAAAACCCTTCACAGAGAAGGAAAGGAAGGGCTGTGTTAGGAATTTGCCGGTTGAAAAGCGTACAGGAAAGGCTGATTTGCAGTAGCCCTGAATGATGGGTATGGTACAGTGTCCTTGTTGTGCTCCTTCTCCTCTTGTTCAGAACAGGAAGGTGACAACCTGGCGTATCCAGCAAGCCCTGCAGTTTTAGGCATATGAAGCTTAGCAACTGTTGTGCATATGAAATGGCGATGGCAATGAAAAGAGCGTCACTCCTAGAACTGCCTTCCTCCTGTCTGTGGGAGCCGATCACTGGAGCAAAGCTGTTGGCTCCCACCTCTTCCCGCTTCCCGTGGGGGTCCTGCAGACACAGGTGTTCCCCATACGCCATCCTCTGCACCCAGCATTGCTTCATCTCCTTAGTGCCACCTCACAGCTGTTTTCTGCTCTTCCCACCGTCCCATTTCCACACGCTGCTATGCTCCCCACATGCAGTCCCTCCTGGCGATGGCTCCGGCATGCGATGCCCTCACAACGGAGACTAAATAAATAATACTTCAGGTAATCAGTCTGTAAGCATCTCAATACATCCAGTGTTTTTGAGCTCAATCCTTGAGGGCTGTCTATATGAAGGCACGAATACAGAAGCCTTAACTGTATGAGCTTCACTTGTAACCTGTGGTGTCTCTTGCAGGAGTGAGAAGACCATCAGTGGTCTGAAGGGCAGCTCTTTCTACAAGCTCCCACTCTCCAGAGGAGCCTTCTCTAACACTTGGATGTGGCATCCATGTGGTGCTGTAAATAGCCCACCTTATTCCCTCCTCTGGAAGGATCACAGCTCATACAGTGTAAGATTGGCTCCAGGGCTTAGGAGCCTTGGTGGCTTCTTTCCCCCTTCCCACCTACACTTCATTCACACACAGACATGGGCAGTTTTCCATTAGTTTGGCTATTCCCGCCAATGACCATAAGGCAATTCTTGTGTAAATGCCACCTTTCCACATAAGGACGCCATTGTAACAGCAAGAGACAGCAGGGCGGTCTCAAGAAGCAGCCAGCCTTGTGGAAAACACTAACAGGGAAGGGGAAAACCCCACCCCACCATCTCAAACCAAAACCCAGTTTCACCAGGATTCCTCAAAACTCAGTCAACCCTTCCTCAGAGACAGTAATAGTTTGGAACAACCCAATAGAAAAAGACACTGATATAGACTTGCTCAGAAATGCAGCTCATCAATAAAAATGGGGGAGCTTAGCCAAGGAGAGAACGAGTCTGGTCTGCACAGTTACATCCGCAGCAGCACTCCCCGAGGAGCTGTACAATAACGCCTTTCGCTCTACCTACAGCCTTTAGTATGGGGGTTAATGCACTATCCTGCTGTGTAGCTCTAGCAAAGCTCTAATAAAGGCTTCCACCCTTCCACCCTACACAAGTGATTTTTGTCCATCATTCCTTCTCATTTTCCTCCATCAGGGTATGGCCCTGCAGCGAGCACCATGGGCCAGGTCAGCGGTGGGAGCATGGGGGACACTGCATGTGCCCTTGGCACCAGCCTGCTCAGGGCTAACGGGGCTCAGGGTCGTACCAAGAGCCCCTCGCCTCCAACAGACCCCGGTGGTGTCAACTTTTCAGTGCTGGTGCCACCTGCGTTTGGTATCTAGCACCAACTGAGACACCTCCTTGGTGCTTAAATAATAACGATGGATTTCTGCTCTGGAGTGATAGCTTGTATCGTGTGGCTGGGTTAATGTATGTCAGCTGTCATCGTCCTTGTCAGCTGCTGCTGTCAGTGAGCAGCAGATAAGTAAATCTGTGATGATGAATATCCCGGAGAGAGCAGGGATTAAATATTTCATTGCTTCAGACACTGAAACATCTCCTCATTTGGAGTCCTTTTCTAGTGGTCACGTCCTCTCAGATCACCTCAGCCCGGGGGAAGAGCAAAGGCTGCCTGGGTTTCTGAGACCGCGGGGCAGGGGATCGCTGGTGGCAAAGTCCCTGCAGCCAGGGTGAGCCAAGCTGCTGCTTCAGTCCTGGCGAATTTAAAAATAAGCAGAAACTCAATGAAAAAGAAAAATCTCCTTTTTTTTCTGACATGCCTGACAAGGCAGCTGTGCAGAGCTGCAGCGCTTGGTGTTTACCTTGCTGACCCTCCACTGCTGACCAAGGACAGGTGCCCTAGCACCCATATTGGGCTGCCGCTGGGACACACTGCTGAGCACCCTGTGCCATGGACCGAGCATCTGCGGTGGTGCAGTGGCTCACTCCATGTGGAAAAGCATCAGCTTTCACTCCATGGAAAGCATCAGCTGTGGTTGTAGTTAGGTAAATGTGGTTGTCTTATGGTGTTCCTGAAGTGATGGGTCACAGAACCCTGGAGATAAGATTGGTGGTCATTCCTACAGCCCCTGCAGCACTGTGTGTCCCTCCTCTTTCTTCTCTGAGGTGTTTCTCAAAACCCATTGCTAGCAAAGTCTCAGATTATCGATTGCTTGGAGACAGGAAAAAATGCCGTCATTCAGATTTCTTCACTCTTCTGGGCTTCCCTGGTATTGCTGGTAGGAACTTTATATTGAAGGGATTTTCAGTGCAAAATACCAATTTGTTGAGACCGAAATTTTCTTGGGTGCTACTTGTTTTTATCACATCAAAGGAGTTATTCTAGTGGGATGTGAAAAATGAAAGAAAATGCTCTGATAAACAAGGTCTTGGCTACTTTGGAAACTGGCTCTTTTCCACTAACTACCTACAGAACCAAATAAAAATGAAAATGTCTCCTTTTTTGTTCCACACCAGAAGAGAGAGAAGACCCATCCTGTCAACACTGTTCATGAAATGAAGTCCTTGGTTTCCAGAGAGCCTTAATGAGCCACAAACCTTTGCAAACCAGGGAGACATACAAACATGAGCTTCTGAAAAGTCTGATTTCTTTCCTATTTACCTCACATTTCCTGAGAGCTACGGATTTTCATTGCAATTATGAGGAACAGAAGGGTTTTATTTTTTTTTGAAAGCTGAGATTCAAGTGCAATACGTGATTCAGAGTTGGAACTTGGAAAAAAAATTAGCATGACCATTCGCAACATTTCTAAACCTTTAGGTAACTGCACAGGCATTTCATCTTCATCCTTTCCTCCTCTTTATATAATCTAATCTCCTTCCTTTGTTGTGCTTTTTATCTGGACAATAGATATGTAGTATCTTCCATATGGGTACATTTCTATACAAGTCTGTGGTTCCACTGAGACTGGTATCTGAGGACTCAGTAGCTGGACCCCAGCAGAGGACACGTGTTGAGGCTTTGCAGGTGGATCTTGCTGCTTCCTTGCTATGTAAAGAGCCAAAATCAGTATTCATCTGCGCATTGCTAAGTAGCAGCATTTCTGCTTTTTTTCATGCAGGGAAAGTATAGTTTGTGCTGTCTTCTTATATAAAAATAGCAAGTTTTATGAGACACGTTTCCCTCAGGCCCCACAGAGTAGAATTTGTTCTGTAATAAGAGACCAATGTGTTTTAATTGCTTGTTGTAGCCTATTACCTGTTAAATTTGTCTGAAAGTGTGACACCAGCAAAAAACTTCTTTTCTGTTTTGCTTCCTTCTACTTTAGAGCTGTCAAATAACTTCAACATCTAAGGATAAAACATGACAGATGACTCAAATATGTGACAGGTCATAAAATATTGATTCTTCATGTTACCTGCTAATGAAACACATACCACTGTGGGTAAATCTTCTTTAACTGGGATTCCTAACTTCTGATTGTTATAACCCCAGTTTGGGTTGCTGTCTAGAATGATGAATTAATGGGTTTGGTCCCAGGAAATGCCTGTACATAAGGAATCAGTTTTACTTCTCTTAAACTAGTGCTTTTTATCTAGACTGCCAGCCGTGTTTTCTGTTACAATCTACATCTCCTGGAAACTGTTTTGGACCTTTCTGGTTCCTTTTTGGCTCAGTAGAGCCAGCTCAACTCCTAAGATCGTATGATAATGAGAAGCCCTGTGGATCTTTTAAGGACTTTTTTTCCAATATAAGACTCTTCTCTTGATTATGTATTAAATAAATAAATTGTATTTAATATATTATTTTTCAGGAATTTGGAATTTCCCTGGTTAGGCTTTTAATTTTCAGGCTTTTTAGGTAATTTTCAACAGGCAAAGGCTCAGACTGGGCTTTCTTGTCTGGTCCTCCATGAAAACAGCGTCTTTTTTGCCGAATGAAAGCAGGATTTGTTGGCTAGAGCTCTGTCTGTAAGATCTTTTGGCAGCAAGAAGGAGATGGTGCCCTACTTGAACGTATCTTTCAAGCAAAATGCTGCAAAATAATGCTCAAAATTAGATTTGTAATCTCTGTCGAACAGAGCTCATACAAGTTTAGGGGCCAGAAAAAACCGCAGTGCTTCCACAGTGAAACAGCAGCAGCTGCCAGTGTCCTGACTTGAGTCTGTATGAGCAGACCTGTGTCACATTTTCCTTTCTAAAGCATTTCCCTGTACATGACTGAAAACTCCTCACAGGAAAGTTAACATCGTCCCTCCTAAAAGGAGCCCTTTCTAGTGTGGCGAGCACCCTTTCTAATGTGTAACTGTGTGCTTTCAATGCAAAATTATCCAGGGCCAAAAGAGCCCCAGTGCAAGGACCCATTGGAGGCTGGCAGACGTTCAGCCCTGAGAGCAGGAGGTCTTGGAGTCTGCCATGGTCTTTGCTGCTGTTGAGGGGGAGACCCCTCCAAAACTCCCATGCCTGGGAAACCCACCATCCCACAGGCGGCAAACCAGGGCCCTGCTCCAGGTGGGATGGACGGTGCAGAGGAGCAGATGTGCATTAGGCTATTTTACTGGAAGCTGAAAGACATGTCCTCTGTGTGGCTTGGGAGGGATGGGCAAGCTCTTCCATGATGCACCATGAAACTATTCCCAGGACAGCTTGGAAGGTTATCTGTTTTCCACTTATATAAGCCAGTCTACTAAAAGCTTTGAACCATCCCTGCAAGTCTTCCCTCCAGTATTCACCATTGGGGCTACAATCTGAAAACACTATTTAGATAAACTGCTATGAAAATAAATGCAAAACTTGTTGGAAAGACATACTCTTAGAGTTGTGATCAGTGGTTTGCTGTCCAGCTGAAGAACTGCATTTATTGGAGTTTCATGGGAATCTGTCTTAGGTCTGATATTGTTAAAATACTTTTCATTAATGACTTCAGCAATGGAATAGAGGACCTCCTCTTCCATTTGCAGGACACAGTTATCCAGGAGGGACTGCAAGTGTGTTGTAGGACAGAAATAGTACTCAGCATTTATAATGAATTAGAGAAACAGTGTGAAAAAATAGGACACAATTCATTAACGATACGTATATGGGCAGAAGAAGGAGTTGTACAAAATATAAGTGAGAGACCAACTGACTACGTGAGTCCTTGAGGCCCTTCTGTTGTGAAAAAAGACAAATGACCTACCAGAATGTGTAAGCAGGAATATTGTCTGCCAAGATGTGCAAAGGGACTCTACAAGGCTACTCAGCAAGGCCTGGGCTGCATGGTTGGCTTTTTGGCACTAGACTATAAAAGAGACGTGGACCTACTGGGTAAAGACAAGAACAGAGCAACAAGAGTGGTCAGAAGCCTTGGAAATCTTAATGTAAGAGAAAACATGGGCAATTGAGCTGTTTAGCCTAGAGGAAAGGAGACTTAACGGACATAACACTCTTAACTATGAAAAAAGCTGCTGCAAAAGGGAAGGGAATAAATCATCCTCTCTGGGGAGGTGACAAGTAATGGGCTTGAAGAGCAGCCAGGGGAATTTCACTTAGACATTAGGAAAAGCCCGTCTAGGATAAAGCCTGTTGGCCACCGGAGCAGCTGCTGAGAGAGGAGGAGTGAGAGCCAGTGATGCCAGGGGCTCCACAGTGGTCACCCCACCAAAGTGTCCTAACTCCCTGCAGCCCGGCACGGCTGGAGGCACATTAAAAACCCATATTGCATCCACAGACATCCAACAGGGAGAGAGGAAAAGAAAAAGCACTGTCTCCATGTTGTACCCCTCACCCCCTCTAGGAGGTATGACAGCCCCTTGGAGATGCTGGACCGCAGAGGCTATTTGTAAGCCAGGGCTTAGGTGACAAGTGGTGACTTGCTGTTTGCCATTTCCCCAGCTGGAGGAACTAACTTCCAGAGGGACATCATACTTTCTCCCCAGATGACTTACACAGAGGGCATTTCCGCCGATCAGGGAGAGAAAGATTCCCCAGCCCTTATTTCTGTGCCAACTGTACTGTCTATTTTTAACGGCAGGCTCCCATTAGCATTTGTTTGCTAAAAATAAACATATTTCAAATGCAATTCATTATATAGCACATTAGGGTAAAGGCAATTTATGCTTCAGTCAAGAAGAAATATTTTTAAGAGATAAATTGGTTCATGCAAATATCCATGGCTTGCACTCAGTGCATGTGGTACCAGCAGAGACGATGCTCTGATTGCTGTCGATTGATGGGAGAGATCACAAAATTCAGGAAGCTGTTGAAGAGCTCAGTGCAACATCCTATTTTAACTTAATTAAAAACATGACCACCGTTACGCAAGAGAAAAATAAAAAAGAGATTGGGGGTGTTAGAAACAGTTCTTCCTTATAGCTCCAGCATAGCAGAATTGAAACAAATGGGCAAACATGGGTTTTGGGGAGGGGGTAGTCTTTATTATATTGAGCATAATGGCTTCCTAAAACCTAAACATCACTGCTTCTTGATCACAGAACAGGCAAACATTACAAGGGCATAATTTTGAATCAGAAAATGCCAGTGCATAAGGATTTTGAGTGGGTTTAGATGAGCTGCTGAGCCAGGAGCTGGATGGTGATCTCTGGTGAACCTGTCCTTCATGCATTGCCTAGTCTCCTTTTGAGTTTTTAAAAAATTATTTTAGCTTCCAAAATGTTTTGTGGAAATAAAGTACTTCAAGCAAAACTTGCTAGTTTTGATGGCACTTTCAGCAGGAGGATTTCTAGGGCACATAGGGAATTACTGCTCTGAACCAAGGTTCACAAGTAGGAGCTGAACCTGAGCCTCGCATACCCCCCATGAGTGTCCCTCTATCCTTCCCGTGATAATTCAGAACACAAATAACTTACCATAAATAAATAAGAGACCATAAAAACACAAAATCGACTCAGAGTTTTCAGGATATTTGGGGGGAAAAGCAAAGCTTTTATTTCTGGACAGTGCTAATGAGCAGGATGCAGCAGGTCCTGCAAAATCGGGACGGTCTGATTTTACCCACTAGAGGGGAGTGCTGTACCTAAAGTTACCAGCTCACTCACAGCAATACTGGTAATTTCAAAATAAGTGGCATTACTAAGAAAATTAATTAATGTTACTTGTAATACAATTCAAAACAATGTAAAATTGGAATATGCCAGAAACTGTTATTAAATGTTCAAAATAAAAAAATAATAACTCCTTGGGTTTAGGATGCTTCATTAAACAATGTTTTGAAGCTACCAGACTTTATTTAAAAAAAGATTAAAATCTACTAGTTTATCTGAAAAATGTGGGGTTTTTTCTACATTGTTTTGCAATGCACAGATGAAATACTTTAAATTAAAACACAGGCTGTTTAACCTCAGAAAATGTATCTATAAAACGCTCCTGATGATTCACAGTAATTCATGTTAAATCTGCAAAAGCCAACACCTTGCTGTCCCAAAATAGTTTGGTGGCAGGGTCCTTAGCTAATTGCAAACACCTGAAACAAAATGTGAAGAGGGAGGATGTGCTGCTGGGGGAATGCCACAGCCGGCAGGACAAAGAAGCCTCTGAACACGGGAGGAAAGAAATCTCTGATTTCTTCTCACGGCCTCTTATCTATACAGTTCTGGCACTTTAGCAGTTCCTTAGTGCCCGTTTCACCAGAAACATCCACCGAAGCAGCATAAGTTAAAGCACATCTGCAGTTATTGAGGTTTCAGATTCCAGGGATGGGGAATGTGTTAGCACTGGTGCCCACTGGCAAAGGAGATGATTTTGGGATGGGTGGTCCCAAGACTTGGGTTTGAAGCTGGCTGCTCTTGCCACTAGGTTTTACTTTACAGAGCTCTATTTGCATCAGCTCTTACTGACCAAGTAAGCATTAGTGGGAGACGCTGCCCTCCTGCTGCAATGGAGCTGTAGGTAGGGTGTGCTGCAACACCTCTCCTGCTGCAGCGGTGATCCCCCGGGGAGGCCTGTTTGCACCCCTGCTCACCACTGCATCTCTCTGGCGACTCCAACCCATTGTTTCTTACTGGCCTTTTACTGCAAATCCTTAAAACAAAATTCATACTCTCCATCTGCCAGTTCCCTGCTGCTATCTTGTCTCAGTGTCACAGACTCAGAAAACGGCAGAGGTCAGCAGGGACCTCTGGGATATCTAGTCCTACCCCACTCCTGAGAGGAGGGTCAGCTACAGCAGGCTGCTCAGGGCTGTGTCCAGTCAGGTTTTCAGTATCTCCAAGGTTGGAGACTCCACCACCTCTCTGGGCAGCCTGCTCCAGTGCTTGATCATGCTCACCATAAAAAAGTTTTTTATTATTCTTAAATGGAATTTCCTGCATGTCAGTTTGTGCCTGTTGTGTCTTACGCTGTCCCTGGGCACCACCAAGAAGAGTCTGGTTATGCCTTCTTTACGGGCCCCCCATCAGGTATACACACTGATAAGGTCCCCTTTGAGCCTTCTCTATTCCAGGTTGAGCAACCCCAGCTCTCTCAGCCTTTCCTCATAGGAGAGATGCTCCAGTCCCTTCATCATATTAGTGGCCCTTCACTGGACTCTCTCCAGTATGTCCACATGTCTCTTGCACTGAGAAGCCCTGCACAGGACACAGCACTCCAGGTGTGGCCTCACCAGTGTTGAGCAGATGATCCTGTGAATCTGCTTTGCCACAAGGACTCATGGTCAGCTTGGTGTCCACTAGGACCCCAGGTCCTTTCCTACGAAGCTGCTTTCCAGCTGGGTGGCCCCCAGCATATACTGGTGCGTGGGGATGTTCCTCCCCAGGTGCAAGACTTGGGGTTTCCTTGTGTTGAACTTCATGAGGTTCCTGTCCACCCATTTCTCCAGACTGTTGAGGTCCCTCTGGATAGCAGCACAACCCTCTTGTGCATCAACAATTTCTCCCAGTTTTTTATCTGCCCCATCATCCATCTGGACTTTATGCCACTGATCACAGCCCTTTAAGCCTGGCACTTCAGCCTGTTTTCAGTCCACCTCAATGTCTACTTATCTAGCCCACGCTTCATCAGCTCGTCTGTGAAGCTGTTATGGTACACAGCGTCAAAGGCCCTGCTAAAGTCAAGATAAACAGTGTCCACTGCTTTCCCCTTGACCACTGAGGCAGTCATGTTGCCGTACAAGTTTTTCAGGTTTGTCAGATTTCATTTCCCCTTTGTAAGTCCATGCTGACTACTTCCAATCACCTTCTTGTCCTTTGTGTTTGGAAATGGTTTCCAGCGTTATTTGCTCCATCACCTCCCCAGGGACTGAGGTAACACCGCCATGTCTACCTCTCCCCATATCCTTCTTCTTGGAGATAGTAGTGAGACTGAATGTCTTGTCTGTGGTATGCCCAAAATGATTGAAATTTTTAATGATTTTTTTTATTCAGTCACTGAATAGAAAAATCATTTCCATGGTCACCTCGAATACTGTGTTCAGTTTTGGGCCCCTCACTACAAGAAAGACATTGAGTTGCTGGAGCGTGTCTAAAGAAGGGCAGTGAAGCTGGTGATGGGTCTAGAGCACAAGTCCTATGAGGAGTGGCTGAGGGAACTGGGGTTGTTTAGCCTGGAGAAGAGGAGGCTGAGGGGAGACCTTATCGCTCTCTACAACTACCTGAAAGGAGGGTGTAGTGAGGTGGGGGTCGGGCTCTTCTCCCAAGTAACAAGTGATAGGATGAGAGGAAATGGCTTCAGGTTGCGCCAGAGGAGGTTTAGACTGGATATTAGGAAAAATTTCTTCACTGAAAGGGTTGTCAAGCATTGGAACAGGCTGCCCAGGGAAGTGGTTGAATCACCATCCTTGGAGGTATTTAAAAGACGTGTAGATGTGGTGCTTAGGGACATGGTTTAGTGGTAGACCTGGCAGTGCTAGGTTAACGGTTGGACTCGATGACCTTAAGTGTCTTTTCCAATCTAAACAGTTCTATGACTCTATGATTTGTGCCCTCCACAGGTGACAGGCACTTTTCTCCCATTATTAAGATTTTCTCTTCCTATACCCATCATAAGTTTCAATCTCCTCTGTCCTCTTCTGCTTTCCATTCTCTACTTTTTTATTCCAAGAAGAGAAAAGGAGGGAGCACTGGCATCCCAATTATTTATATGTAAATATTTTCTCTACTTTTGTCCTGATTTAGCAAAATTTGCAGTCCTGCAGGAGCAGGCAACAGAGTCCCTTCTATTCCCATCAGGCATCCTCACAGCTTCATTCCTGGCTAGCAAAGCAGTTTACAAGACCAATGGAAAACTGCCATTCTTTTATCCCTGCTGCAAAACTTGTTTCATAATTATGCGCCCTATTCTAAAATGTATATGCAGCCTTAATCCTCCTAATATGTAGGGTTTAATATGTTTAAAAAGCCTGCTATGTACATCATCTCAGCACAGAATTTCAATTGCTAGAAAGGCTGAGACTGAATTAAAAAGGAAGCACTGTGCATGGCAATGAGCTCATTTTGACAGGCTGAATTAATTTTAAATAATAAGGAAGTAATTTCCATCGCACTAAATGACTGCATTTTTCTGCAAAAATAAAACATTATAGTCAGAAAGATACTCTTGAGAAATGTCTCTCATAGAGATAAGTAAACCAGATAGCAATTAAAAAAGTAAATAAGTCATAATTATAATAGTAAAAGGTAATATTAAGTATTAATGCACTTCAAGCCCAGCTGCTTTGATTGAGTTCTGCTTTATCTCATTAGCTTTATAATCAGAAAAATATAATCATCTGAAGATACATAGATTTAAGCACAGACAAATACCTCCAGCAGTTAGATATGGCAGTTGTGAGGATGCAGTTACAACTGCCTGATGCCAAAGAAAAGACCATGAGAAAAAAAGGCATGGGAAGATGCAGAGAAAGAGATCCCTACACCACCACCACCACTATCCCCCGCTGTCCCAAAACTTAGAGGCTTGAAAATGAAATGTTCTCTGGATGGTCATGTGGGAGACATGGCTTTCTTTTGTTGAACCATGACCAAAAGAAGCAATGGTGCTTCCTGTGAGAATCAAGACATTATACTAATCACAAAACTGAAAGGGTGATGTTCAGCTCTCTCCTCTGGAAGGGAGGATTCACACCTGTACCCCAGGCCAGCGGGAGAGTTTTTGCACCACCAGGCTGGGAACACAACAGGGCACATGGCACTGCAGTAGCAAAGGTTTGCACCAGAGCCTTGGCACTAGACCATAGTTTATTTAATGAACTATGCACAGGTAGACCCTGGTAGATCCGTGACCAGTGCTCCCGTGCCCTGGGGAGGGCTGTAACAACCAGACACCCTCCACATTCTCCTGGAGAAATTGGCTGCTCATGGCTTGGATGGGCGTAATCTTTGCTGGGTAAAAAACTGGTTGGATGGCTGGGCGCGAAGAGTTGTGAATGGAGCTAAATCCAGTTGGTGGCCAGTCACAAGCAGTGTTCCCCAGGGCTCAGTATTGGGGCCAGTTCCATTTAATATCTTTATCAGTGATCTGGATGAGGGGATCGAGTGCACCCTGAGTGAGACAGCACCACGTTGGGTGGGAGTGTTGACCTGCTTGAGGGAAGGAAGGCTCTACAGAGGGATCTGGACAGGCTGGATCAATGGGCTGAGGCCAATTGCATGAGGTTCAACAAGGCCAAGTGTCGGGTCCTGCACTTTGGTCACAACAACCCCCTGCAATGCTACAGGCTTGGGGAAGAGTGGCTGGAGAGCTGCCTGGTGGAAAAGGACCTGAGGGTGCTGGTCGACAGCCGGCAGAATATGAGCCGGCAGTGTGCCCAGGTGGCCAAGAAAGCCAATAGCATCCTGGCTTGTATCAGAAATAGTGTGGCCCACAGGACTAGGGAAGTGATCGTGCCCCTGTACTCGGCACTGGTGAGGCCGCACCTCGAATACTGTGTTCAGTTTTGGGCCCCTCAGTACAAGAAAGACGTGGAGGTGCTGGAGCGTGTCCAGAGAAGGGACTTGGCAGTGCTAGGTTTACAGTTGGACTTGATGATCTTAAGGGTCTTTTCCAACCTAAACGATTCTATGATTCTGTGATTCTACATCTGTCCTTGAATACTGAATTATTTTCTGCACAGCATCAGTGGGGGGATCGAGGTCACAGGTGTCTGTGTGTGTTTCCCTCTTCTCTAGTATAGCCTCTGGGCTGGGGTGTGAGGCCCTCTCCCGGGATCTGGACAAAACAACCCCCTCTTTATCCAGCAGTGTGGTGGTTTGAACATCCACCCAGGAGCTGGGAGATCCTGGTTCAGCTCTAATCCTTGCACTAGCTGCTTGACTGCAGTGTATTCTATAAAATGCAGCTTTCTTTGTCCTGTAGGTGAAACTGGGAGAAAGGGAATAAAAAAGCAAGATCAAGGATGACATTGTAGCCTGGTGATGGGGACACTAAGCTGTTGAAAAGGTGATCTGACTTCCACTCTCTGCTCCCATTAATATTTAATAGTCATTAAATTAAAAGTCAGGGATGTGTAGGATTAACTACAGGTCAGCAGCCTCATACTTCTATCTGAATGAACGAGATAGTGTTAGTATGGATGGAAATTAGCTATTAGCAATGAGCACAGCCCGTATGTCAGTAACAGGCATAAATTTAAACAATTTAAACACTGTCCCTGAGAAACCAAAACAATGAAATGGCTGCTCCAGTACAGAGACCCACATAAACCCTGCACCAGTGCCGAAACCTCCTCCAGTGCAGACGCTCACTGAGATCTGAAACTGGCAAAAATCAGCCCTTTCTCTCTGTGGATTTGCTCAAGGGACTTGCGAGAGACTGACACTGCTGATCACTGAGAAAACAGCCGTAAACAGCTTTTCATGCACTCAAAAGCAGTGATCACAAAACAGCAACCTTTGAAGGATGCTGTAACTGAGCCACCTGCATTGCCGGGAGAGGAGGCGAGTGCCTTGTGCAGGAGGACGCCGGGCTCTTGCCGCACCAAGCCGTCAGGCTCATTTTCAGTTTGCAGAGTTTGAGTGGCTGATGGCCAGAGCCGCAGGAGTATCCTCCTGCTCCCCTCTGGCCCTGCCCTGCCACCGAGGCACAGAGGACCCACAGTCTGACTTCTCCTCTGCTGCGGTTCCTATTTTGGGAGCAACTTGGGAACGTCACTGATTGCAGCTGTCCCTGCTCTGGTGCCTGGAGCACCTCCTCCCCCTCCTTCTTCACTGACCTTCGTGTCTGCAGAGTTGTTTGTCTCACATATTCTTACTCCTCTCTCCAGCTGCAGTTGCTGTTGCACAGTAACTTTTTCCCCTTCTCAACTATGTTATCACAGAGGCTCTACCACCGTGGCTGATGGGCTCGGCCTTGGCCAGCAGTAGGTCCATCTTGGAGCCGGCTGGCATTGGCTCTATGGGACATGGTGGAAGCTTCTAGCAGCTTCTCAGAGAAGCCGCCCCTGTAGCCCCCCTGCTACCAAAACCTTGCCATGCAAACCCAATACAGCCATCCTCCCTTGCACAGGGAGGGCTTCCCACCAGCCGCGCCGCTTCCCTCTGCTGATGAGCAGAGAGGAGGAGGGCGGTCCTCCACCGAGGGATGCCTGCTGGATTTGACCAGACAGCTCAGATCTCAAGCAGCTTCTTTTCCCACAGTTGCTAAGAAACCAAAACAGTCATCTC
Source organism: Fregata magnificens (assembly GCA_013389945.1). Lineage (NCBI taxonomy): Eukaryota > Metazoa > Chordata > Aves > Suliformes > Fregatidae > Fregata > Fregata magnificens. The sequence continues at coordinate 97,120 of WAAD01022334.1, forward strand.
AGCTGCCAAAACAACTGTTTAGTACATTTTTCCCCCCATTTGTCTCATTCTGGGTAACAACAGCTTTAAGCCTCTCAGGGCTTTCCCTGTTCTCCTTGTGGTGAAGGGCTGGGCAAGCATGATGCTGGGGCGGGGAGTTTGTCCTCGATAGCTTTCCAGGAGGATTCCAATTGCAAAGGTTGTTTCCATACGTGGCCATCAGGAAGTTCCCTACATTAAACTGTCTGCAGGAGTCTCAGGGACACTTATTCACAGGTGTTATTCAAGAGCTCCTTCAGCTGCCCCTTGCAGCCGCTGCCGGCACATCCACCTGAGTTGCCAGCAGCTCCAGATGCGACTCTGATGAAACCTGTTGTCTAGCTCCTACCTTACATCAGTGTTTCAAATGAAAGTCCTCCATTTAGCTCCGGCTAGCATGTTGCCCATGGCCATCTGCAGGGTGACTGGAAGTAGGGACAGTGCCGATTGCCCTGCAGGATTTTGGCTCTACTTGCTGGAGCGCCATCAGGGAAGAGACCATATGGGCATCCCCACGGCTGGGAGCTGGGCAGCCAGGGAGCCAGCAAGGAACAAAACCCCACACGAGGTTATACCTGCCAGGTACATCACTCAGGAGAAAACTCCCACCCACATTTAGCTGCAATAACAGAAATGAATGCGAAAATGGACTTGGGCAAAGGGCAGGGAGCTGATCCCTGGTCAAGGCAGAGGTAGGTTTCCAGATCCACTTTTGTAGTAGCAGCACAAGACAATTCCCTCTGGTTGAACGGGACTGGAAGGCTGATAAAAAACCTCAGGGAATAACCTTCCCTGCATAAATGACTCTGTGAACTTTGCTTCTTTATTTCTCTGTCATGTAAGGATTTTGCAAAGTTCAGCTGCATGTTCACAATTAATAATAGGTCCGACTCAGCAGAGACTTGTAGTGTCTTGGAAATGTCACCTATCAAGATACACAAATGAAGCTAAAACAACCTCAAAATATTAACTACTCTGTGTGTTTGCTAACGGTGCTGTGCTGACCGCGAGGGCTGGATTGCCATTCCCAGCACAACGCCTGTAAATTCTGGCAGTTCCCCAGCAGGCTTGGGTTGTTTTTATTAAGTGGTTACGTGTTGTGCTTCCCTCATGCGAAACCTCCTGTTTTCTGATGGAGCTGTGGCTCTGATAGAAAGTTATAACCTTTTTTCCTGCAGCCTTTGTGGAAACTGGTTGTTGTATCAGCTCATATATTTTGTAACTCTGGCAAATAAATCTGGGTGTTGTGCACGTTAGTAAAATGGAGATCTCTACTGCACGAGAAAGAAGTGACACAGTGCTGGGAGCAAGAGTGACCTGGCCTGAGCTTTTGAACTAAGGATGTTCTGCTGAGCCAGCACTCCTGGGAGCTCCTGCTCTGTGATGGGGTGGCCTGACAAGGTGTTACTGTAATGGTATAAATACTGTACTGAGATAAATACAGGGTCGGTAAGAGCATGAGGGCATGCGAAGGGCCAGGTCCATGGCAGCCGGAGGAGTCAGGGCGGCAATGCTCCCCAGGCAACAGGCATTCCCCAGGCAGGTGGGAAAACACAGCTTTCCCCTTTTATGTGTAAGGTCAGACCAGAGGTCTGCTCAGTCTGTACCTTTTTTCTGGCAGTGGCCGGCAGTTGATACCTAGGGCAGAGCAGAAGGACAGGGAAAGCCATAGGGATGTTTCCCCAAAATATTGTACCATCCTCTAACCATTTGCAGCGCGGGGACTTCAGGAGCCCAACAGGCATCGTTGTGTGTAAGGGCCTTGCAAGTCTTTCTTCCACAAATATATCCAGCTGTTTTCGGAACCCTTTTAGCACGTACAGTCTCCAATGGGGAACTACGGGCAAGTGAAGTCCAGGTCACACGGGACGTTGCTGCCTGCTTGGCCTGAACCCGCAGCCCAAGGCACGGTGTCAACCACTAAAGCACCTTCCTCTCCTGAGGGTGAATCAGCATTGACCTCACTTCTAATGCCCCAGCAGACAACATTCACCCAGTCAGTCATTAATTTTTCAAGCGGTGTGTGTGGCTTCAGATTTAAAAGGAAAAAAAGTCTGGTCCCTCAATCCCAACAGCATGGCTTACAGTGATCTTGTGTGTGCCCCATGCTAAAGCAGAGAGGGAGACTTTCTGAGGATCATGGAAACAGTTTGCTGCACCTTCTGGTAGTATCATTGACGGTGAGGAAAAATAGGAACATGAGGATTTCTGATTAGCTGGGTAAATGGCCAAGTTACCTAATTGGGTTCCTGCAGACAGCTGCTATCCTTAGCAAGAAATACGACTGTATTATTCTATAATGGCACAGTGTTTAGCAAATCCTGCCAAAGGAATATATGGTTCCTGTTTTTTTATTCCTCTGAGCAAAATATTCATGTTTTTTCCAAGATGCTTCTATCAGACAATGTTTAAAAATATATTTGACTGACTGACTGAGTTTACTGTTCCTGAAAAGAGGCTGGAGTAAGTCTTCAGGATGCTCTAATTAGAAAAGCAGCTGCTATCCCAACAAGTAGTAAGAGGACACTGTCATACCCTGCACATCACTAGGATGAAGTGTATTCAGCCAACTTGGATGATTTTTTGTGTTAAATTTTCTACCTGGGAAGTGACATTGGCTATTTACTGCACTAATATGAATCCCCAGGCCAGCACCGGCAAGTTACTACTTGGTTCATAGGCTTTTCAAGGGAGTCTGAGTGCAGCCTGTGCTTTTGTTCACACAGGTAGTCTATAAATACTGTCTGTTGCCTTTTGTACAATGTGCTCATCAAAGGTTATGTGAAGGAGGCAGTTTTTGTAGGACTCAGTAAACTTTACCACTGTCAGTGATAGAGTTGCCTTTAAAGCTGATGAAAAGCTGTGTATTTTTATAAGTCTGGACCAAAATAATGGACAGACATTTATTATTAGGGGCACGTAAACTACAAATTAATTCAATTCTGAGCATGTGAATGGAGCATCATAATATTTTGTACAAGCTATAATTAATTAGACATAAAATGTACAAGCAATGCAGTTAAGTTACAACTTGCCCATATTTTGCAACATTATTGAAAACCTATTACAAATGACTTGACAATCTTTGCTGCAGGATATAATGTCCATCATGGCTGACACTGGCAAAATGGAATTAGCCCTTTCAAACCGTCTAATTTTGGATGTAATTTTTGTAGCATCTTCATCTTTCAAAAAAAAAGCCCGAATATCCAGGCTCTAAAAACGTAACCCTTTAAGTCTAGTGCAGGGCACCCAAAATTGCCAGCCACCTACAAGTACTCTGGATCACAGACTTGAATGAATTACGCTTGCACATACTTTCTTAAATCATCAGCATAAAACAGATGTACTCTTTTTTGTTTATTAACATTGATATGTAATTGAGAAGTTTATTTGCCACTCTACAGTGATCTATTTAATCACAACTAATTCTTGTAATTTAGGAATCTTTGTGGCACCTCTAATCTTTCTAATCTCTTATGAACATTGTCTTTAAGGAATCTGAAGATGCACGTATTAATTACAAACTACTTCAGAGGAGGCTGCTGTCAGGCAAATAATTTTTTGTAAATCAGAGAGCTGAAATAAGCTGCTCAGGGAAATTGTGTGGATTACAGTAAATATTTTTAAGCCTCATAGGCAGCTCAAGCACCATATAAAAGGTAGAGGTGAATGAATGTCCTCTGGATGGTGGGTAGCATGCTAAACTCTGCTCAACAGAGCCTACTCAGACGGTATCTTGCGGTCACACTGTCACTTTCCTTTATTTTTTCCCCTGGGAAAAAAAAAAATTCTGGACATAGACATCCTGAGACACTTTCCCTATCCAAATCTCATTCATAAATTCCTTATCCCTTTCCAGAGGGATCTTTTCCTCAATATAATTTTAATATAATGCCAGGTCTTTTACAGGCGTTTAAAATACTCTCCATTCCTAATAAATTAGAATGGAGGCAGGAAATATGCAGCAGCTGTATCTCCCCCCAAAAAAGGATGTTTTCAACTCAGGATGAGCTGTAGGTACCCTACTACAAAAACAAACGGCAGATGAAGACTGACTGTGGTCTACTTTGAGGTAAATTCAAGCAAGGCTAACTTGGGCAGGAGCACGGCATTGATTTCTCCTCCAGCTGCCCCGCACATACTTTGTCTCCACAAAGGACTACAGAGAAAGAGTTACTGCATGTGTTTCAATGAAGGCAATACCTCAACACCAGAGGCAGGAGTAGGTGGGAGACCAAAGGATGACTTGAAAATAGCACAGACAAGCCTGATTTCCTGAAAATGGCTCAAACCCATGGAAAACTTGAAGATTGGTATGGTTTGAAAGTCTCTTTGGTGGCATTGTCGGAGGAGGTTTTGTCTTGCAGGAGGCCTGACATGGGAGAACGAGGCACCGTGAAGAGGACAGGGAAATGGGTAGTCTGGAGAAGAGGAGGAGATAAGCAGGAAAAGCCATAGGAGTAGTTTTATGGAAACTTTTGAACAGTTGGACCATGAACTTGACAAAGAGGAGGAAGGTGAAGCAGTGAAAGGATTTAGTGTGGTTTGCTAAGGAATTGAAGCAAGGAATCAATTTTAGCTGTGACATTTTGAGGGAACACAAGGTGAGCATCAAGAGGGCCAGAACAGAGAAGGTCACGGAGACTGAGGATGAAGCTATCAGGGTCTTACTGTGGGAACAAATAATAATAGATATTTTTGTTGGACACTCTTGAGGGAATGTCAGCAGGATTAAATGACAGCATCAGTCTGGAGAGAAGAGGGAAGATGGTGATAATGTTGAAAATAACACTGAGGGTGTACGCCGCCTGGATGCAGAAGCTAATAGGTTTCCCAACTACAATCAAACAGGGTAGGCATGTGAGGTAAGATAAGGGGGTCAGTTTTAGCTATAGCTGTATAGTTAAATGAAACTGTCTGGCATTACTGTCCTGGAGAGTGGACACCTGCCTACAGAAGAGGGAGGGAATATTTTAAAAAACAAAACAGACAAAGATGGAGACTCTGGGGGAATGAAGGAAATTTCCAGAAGTCGACATTGCTAAGGAGGAGGATTTATGAAAAGCATGGACAACAGCTGCATCAAAACAGGTAAGGGAAGAAGAGCACAAAATAGACTTTGGCAGTATGAAGGACAGAGATGAGGGATGCAGGGAGAAGGCAAGGCTGTCTGAAAAGCTATCCAACATCCTGATTTTTAACCTGGTGCTGCCCCCCATGTACACCTATTCTCTTGCTCTGTTCAGAAATGTTGCCTGGGCAGCATTTGAGGATTTTGGATATTTGCCCCAAAAGTTTAGCAGGTTGGAGGTGCAGAAGCGCAGCTCCACCCACTGTGCAATGCATGCTCACTTGGTCCAATCTGTATCGCACACTGATTCCATGAGTATGTGCCTGGGATGTGTCGGACTCGGAGGTCGCAGTGCCCATGAACATGCCTGCATCCAGGAGAAACACCCCCTTTCTCTGCTGTCTTAACAAGTGTCCCTTTCCCACATATCTGGGCAGAAGCAGATTTTACAAACCAAAGGGATTATGTGCTGGATATTGCATGTACTGTTGATTATATGCATCTATGCTCATCTGAGCTCAACCAGGGACCATTTGACACACTGATTTTTGAGTGGTTGGGTTTGTCATGTCCTTGAGTCAGGCATCTAAAGTCTGTCCTACAGGGATTATATGATATTCAGCCAGAGGTGAGCATGCTCCCCGCAGAGATACGCTATTGATAGGGAGATGACTTAGATGAAATGATTACTTATCCTTCCAGTAAGTTGTGTCCTGATTTAGTAGCATATTCCATTTGTAGATTGTATTGTCTCTAGTGAGTCTGCTTTACAACAGCAGTGCAAACAAATTAAAATTTTGATACGCTTTTGTCAAAGATTTGTCCCTAGTGTCCTTTGATTTACTTCTTGAGATCTCCTCTGGCACAAACTGGATGGAAGCAATATTTTCTCCCCCTCAAAGTTGATCTGAGCTCAAACATCTCTGAGAATATATGAGCTCTGCCTTCAGAGCTGGCTTCAGGCATTCTGGAGAATGACTGCCCTCCTCTTAATATATAACGGGCTGAAGATAGCTGTATGTCTTCATTTCAGTGAAATTGCTTTTTTCCTGCATATCCTTGGCATCCAAATGGTGGTACTGTGGTGTCCTGAGCCAATACCAAAATGAAAAAAACCTGCTGCCTTTTCTTGCTGGTTGACAAAGGGAGCTACAGAGGCACATGCTCTCCTTGCGTTTAACCACCCTTTCTTCTCTAGTGAGGACCAAACTTAACGACAGATCTCATTTGCCAGCAAGGGAAGATTCTTGCATTTTGCAACTTTTGTAATTGCGTCACAGAGGTTAGGCATGGGAATAACCTATTAATTACCCTTTACACCACTCCAAGTCTGTTGAAGATGGTTCTCTACAGCAGGAGGTACGGTTTCCAGCACACATTTTGATATGAAACAGAAATCTGGAATGGAAAAAGAACTGGTTCCATGGGCACCAGTATAGAGTCTTTTTTGTCTCTAGTCTTTCAGAGGATCATTTTCTGCTGAAAATGCTGTGATTAAGGAGATGAGCACTTGAGGTCTCATGGTACTAGCATGACTGTCAATAGGACTACAAAAGGGAAATACATCTTAGGAAATAAGAAAATACTCTTAAAGATAAGCATGTTGAACAACTGGAAAATCCAAAATAGCTGTTCATCAGGAAGACAGGTCAAGCAGTGTGTGCAACAGCATCAGCCAGTTCTAGCTCAACTCATGTATAATAGCTTGCCAGGTTAATACATTGCCAGGTAGTAAGATGCTATTGGTCTGTCTAGGTTTCTGCCTGTTAAATTCTTTGGGTAGTCTGAATGCAGAGAAGGGGTATCACTTGCTGCCATTATAAAGGAAGCCAACGATATACAGCAAATGCAACCCTTAAGACAGCAGATAACTTCTGATCCTTTGGCGATGTTTGATGAGTGGCTCAGCCCTGGTTCCCAAGCACTGCAGTTCCCACGGGACTGACAGCATCCACCTGACACAGGAGTCCCTGTGGTAGGGCAGGCTTTGGGGTTGCAGACACCAGCACAGCTAGAACACGTGGGGTTCAGACACAAGCCCAGCCAAGCTGTCTTCCGTAGCGAGCATGGGAGAGGGACCCTGCTCTTGTCTATGAACAACCCCAAGACCTTTGTCCTGCTTCAGATCTTCATGGTCTGCTGTTGGTGACAAGAAAAGGTTGGCATTTTGGGGATTCACGATGCAGAAAGGTTGGCTAGCCCTAACGAAGGATTATGACTGTGCTCTGCTCAAGGAAGGAAAGCTTGAGGTCGGCTGAGCTTTTCAATGTCTTTGATAAAGACCCTACAATTTTCAGATGTTGGGAAATTGGATAGTCTTTGGGCAAGGGAGGCATTGGTATTCCACCGGGCAGATTTCAGTTTCCCAGTTGTCCCATGGGCTTTCAGGAGCAGGTTGGTCTGTGGCTCTCAGCCAGCAAAGCACTTAGATGGGAGCACACCTCTCAGTCCATGGATCATCCTTCTGAATTCATTAGGGCTCCTTATGCACTTCCAGGAAACAATGTGCTTTGCTGGGCTGGGTCCAGTGTCTCTCTCATGTCCTGATTTGCGTAAAGCTCTTTCACATGCCTTGAAGCCATATTAATAGCTGGATGGGCTATGGACACTGCCCGGGACTGCACTGCTTGCTTGAGTCATAACCACACTTTCAAAAATGAATGAGTAGAGTATGGTTTTGCTTAAAGTTAAAAATCACTGGTCTTTTGTTTTGTGAGCAATATGAGCATCAGGAAAAGGAGAGCTGTGCCTACGCACTGTTCCGGTGATAAACACATGTACTCTTGTTTACTCCCTGAATAATAAGACTTCCAGCTCAAAGCTGGCGATGCTGGAGGGGATCAGCACATGGCTGAAAACAGCAGGTGGGAGCAGAGGGAGATACGGTGTGTTACCCTTTTTGTTATGGATGGATCCCAGAGCCCCAAAGGTGGCACTGCAACAGCAGCTTGAGCGAACATGACAGTATGGGTCAAGTGGAAATGTCGGGATAGAAGACCTTGTGGAGATGACAGAGACCAGCATAAGTATCTAGCAGCAAAGTACTGCCAGGGATTAGGGCATGAGACAAGAAATGTCCTGATGAGGGCATGCCTAGCTCCGTGGTGCAGAGAATATCTAAAGACAGGGAACAGAGGAAACCGAACAGTAGGCAAGTGAGCAGGACAGTGATCATTTCAGAGAGCATTGGCTTTTGCTTAAAGTTGCTGTTAGGCAGATGAAGCGGCAGGCAGTAGCAGTGTTGACAGATTCACGGCTATGTCCCAGCATCACTGTGAGAAGCTATATCCCTGGCTGGGAAGTGCAGAAGGTGTTATGGTAAATCCCAAGGCACGTGTTCCTGTTACTGAAACCCTGCAGAGAGAAGCCACCTGGGAGATATGTTAGAAACCAGCCTCCTAATCTGACATGGTTAGAGATGTGTGTGGTTGAAGGCTGAATGAAATTGTAGGAAACCATTTTGATCAATGATGGCAGTCTGTGAATAATTTTCTGAGGATTTAACCTTCATGTGAGGAATAAAACTGCGCTGTAGGTCATTAGAAAAACTATTCCCATCATTTGCTCAGCGTGACGTAACTGGAGAAGGTAACTGTGTTGCAGGATTTGGTGAAGGATGGATGCTCTCAGGCTCAAAGAGAAAGCCAGCCAAGACAACCAGGTTTGCAGAGGAACACATGAGATCATGATCCAGTGGGCCACGATCACTGGCTCTGTGGACACTGCCGGAGTTGGCTGAGTATGTAATATTGGTCTGTTCTTACGCTAACAGGCAGAAGCAGTGTGCAGTGGACTTATGCCCTTGTGTGTATGTGTGCGAGAGGGAGATGGTGACATTCAACAGTCTGCAGTGGTTCTTCAGGTCTGTCCTCTCCTACTGGCGAATTTGTGTCCTGGTGTCAGCCACTTATACATGTGCACAATTTAGAACGGTGATTAAATTTTGTGGCTGAGCCTGTTCACCTCATTTAAAATAACAGAATCATACAAAAACATGGCAGGAGAGAACTTCAGGAGGTCATGCAGATGCCTCCTTGTCCCAAGGTAGGCTTATAGCACCAGTGCCACTTCTGATGTGTTTGAATAATTTGTTCCTAAGGCTCTCCAACATTGGAAGCTCACAGTACCCTAGGGATTTTTTTCCTCTGCTTCACTCTCCCCACTGCTGAAGAGGCCATGGGATTTTTTTTCATCGTATCTGATTTGAATATTTCTTTCTGGAATTTAAAACATGGTTGCAGGTGCTATTATCCACATAGAGGCACTGAAAACCAAAAATACTCACTCTCATTTATGGACTGCTCCCTCATACTTGTAAAATAAGAGAACTGAGTTGGAGACATCCCTCCTATGCAAAGGAAATCAGTGGGGACACCGGGCTTCTTCCAGTGGCGCCGGGCTGAGGCAGAAACCAGAGATGGCTGAGTACGGAGATCAGAGTGAAACATCCAGATTATACAAATGAAAAGGCTGAAATGTTGCATGGCTCAGCAGTTCTCTGCCAGATACGGGTCTCTGAGAGATGGCTGGTTGCAGCTATGCTGTAATGGGGGTCAGAGAGTTGAGAGGAGGGAGGCGGCAACGAGGGGAATTAGCTCAGTTCAGGGAATCTGAACTTTGGACTAAGAGTAGTTTAGGGGAAGAAAATGGGAGCGAAAATGCTTAATTGGGTGCTTTGGGAGAATGGACTATTTCTTGTCACAGTGGCACAGTGCAGCAAGACTCAAAGGCAAATTCCGGATCCTTAAGTGGTGCTAGAGACAGATCTGTGAGTTGGCTGCTATAAAAAATGGTCTGTGGGACATCCATTTGCCACACACGACAACTGTGGGTAGATATTGGCCCTCGTTTTGTTTTGCTGTGCAGGATGGGGGAAGGTGGGTCTCCTGCCAGCGAGGGGAGGAGGTGGGAGGTTGTGGGGTGGCCCAGCACTCTGTGTGTGTCATGGCTCCAGCTTCCCCGAGGAGGCACATTGCTTGGGGAGCAAAGGGGCCGAGGGGAAGAAGGAGCACGGTGACTTTTTGACAGGCGGGAACAGAGATCTATGGCGCTCCTGCCTCAGGGCCTCGGTTGAGTCTCAGAGGCTCTGACTGCTGGCGAGAACTCACCAAGGAGAAGGAGGCAGGGAAATCACAAACTCGTTATTGACTCCCTTTCTTTGCTGCAACCCATCCCCAGCACTAACCATATTTGAAAATACAGCTTCCAGGCTTCTTTTGCAATGGTTTCAAAAAACAATCGTACATCTGTAGAGACTCTTAGTTTGCCAGCCCTATTTTTCCCTAGCTTTGAGTTTGCCATTGATGTTAATTAGGACTTCCTTAGCCTTGTTAGCCTGGTGTTTTCCTTTGTTACTGAGAAAAGCGAAGATGACCTTGCTCGCCAGGTGGATTTTCTCAGCTCTGACAGTCTAATCATTAATGTCTTAGGAACAGAGGTAGGGATCTTACATGGGAAACTTGAGAAGAGCTATAAAAACATCACATAGACAGCTGTCAGTGTCAGCTGGCATAGCTCCAATAATTCAAAGGTAGATATGTTTCTCATAAGTCATCCTGTTCTCACACAACGCACGCTGTAACTCCACACGTATTACACATATTAGGTGCAATGGAGTGAAGTGATATTTTTGTTGCATGATAAGAAAATACAACAAATACCTACGTGTGTAGCTCAGTTGCAAGTGGCTGAACTGGGTATATACTGAGAGTAATAACCAGCATTTGACAATCTCCATTTTATGATCCAGAAAAGTGGAACACTGACCAGCCCACTGGTGTCCAGTGATATGGTTTCAAATGATAGCTTACAGCACAGCAAAAGTTATTTTGGTGGCTTCACTCTACTCCCCACCCGTACAGTCATGAAACTGTAGAATCATTGAGGAAGTAGGAAGGGACTTCTGGAGGTCATGTATTCCAATTCCCCGCTCAAAGCAGGTCCAACTAGAGCAGGTTGCTCAGGGTCGTGTCCAGTCAAGTTCTGAGTATCTCCGAGGATGGAGATGACACTACCTTGATGGGCAACCTGGTCAATATTTGACCATCCTCATGACAAAAAACCACAGTGTGCTTAAAATATGAGTGGCAATCCCAGGTGAACAGAAACCCAGGCAGGGAATAAGTGAGTTCTGCCTCTCAATACCAGGCAGCACCAGAAGACCTGTGTGGGTAAGTATGTTTCAAGATGCTGTGATTGGTATCACCTTCATAAGCATTACATGCGCTAAGATTAAAAGAAGTACATAAACAACAGGAAAACATCATATTTGCCCATAGTAGTCTCTTTTTAACAGAGTACTGTGAAAACATAACATTTTTAATTCCAATGTGTCACCTGTCACAAGAAGTAAGAGTTTGACAACAGAAGAGTCGTCACGAAGCATTCACATTGCAAAGGCACAGATGTGGGTAGCAAAGCCGTACGCAGCAGCCAGCTGCATTAGTACCAGGCTTGATTTCTAGAAAAGGCAAACTGGGAGCTGCTGCTTTCCACCAGCAAGCACAGAAGAAGATTCGATACAGTTTCTGACCCATTTGAATTGCACACTTCAGCATTTCTACAGTGGATTTCTAAACAGCCATATCCAATGGGGCCCTGATCCTTGTAGGTACTTCTGAACATTACTTAAAAATAACACACACAGCTTGCAGATTTGCCACTAGCAGCTGCCACAAGCTACTGGAAAAGGCGGATTATTAAGACTATACAAAACCAAAGCCGGGAATATAAATATCAAATGAAACACTTACATGTTTCTGAACATGCTGCCTAACATCAGAAACACGAGACAACAGCAGAAAGCCATGCAACGTATTTTGGCAGAAGCACGCAAACATTTCACAGCTTGTCCCCTGGATGCCATGCTCACACTTACATTAGTCTGTGTCATACTACCTTAACTTGTTTTAAGCATTTCCATCATCTGTGAGGTAGGGAGGGAAAAACAGAATAGTTAAGGTATAATCAAATGAGATCTTGCACATCGTATTGTAATTTGTAAACAAGCTCATTATTGGTTGTAGTGTGGAGAGTGTGAACGGTTCAGGCTTCTGTCTCAATTTATCCAGCCAGGGAACTTTCTGAAAGCCAGGTGAGTGATTCAATGGGTTACTAAGGAGGTAGATGAAAAAAATAGGATTAGCAGAGGAGAAATAGTGACAAAACATAAACAAACACATAAAAAAGCGAAGAATTTTTGTGTCTTACTGCATTTTTTTGCTGTCATGACAGAATCCAAACACCTAGTAACATTTTTTGATCAGTGGGTGATTTTGAACCCTATGTTAACCTGGCTACTTCAAAAATATTTGAATAAAGATGCAAAATTAAAAAACAAACAACCACAAATCAGAACAATGAATTAGATCAAAGATAAAACTACATCAGTTATCATTTCAGTATGTACAGATCTACATAAGTCTTTCTTCTAGATGAGAAATTACAGTAATAAAATAAAAATAATACATCTAGATCTTGTTGATATATTGCTCATCATCTTCGATTATACTTCCAAAATCATAGGTACCATTTGAAAGACCCAGCCTACCAAATCCTTATATGCACAAACTCTCCTAGTGGCTCAGATTTTAAGGGCAGCCATGCATTGTGCTTTTAATTATGCACCCACAGAAGCCTGCTCCGGTGAGATCTTGTGCCCACGATGCCCTGAGAAAGCCCAGGGGAACCGAAAGATACTTTGGATCTCAAAGGACTGTGTCTTCAGTCACCTACTCCTATAATTTATTGTGAATTTACAGTACTTTGCGTAAGTGTATAAACCTTCCATGTGTGATGAGGACAGATACTAAAAGTCACCTACAAGCTGAAGGATTTGTATCAAGAAAAAATGTGTACTTGCACATCTATATATTATACTGCTGAACAGCTAAAAATCTGTAACAAGCATGGAAGAAACAAGAGTCTCTCCTGAGGGAGTGGCAGAGTAACCACTTGGCCTAAACTTCTGCTAGTTGAGAAGAGCCTCAAAGGAGATGCTAAAATAGAGAGAATTTGAGACACTATCTTAAAGCAAACATTTCTTAACTAAGAACATAGACCAATGGTTCCACTATCACTTGAAAACTGTTTTGAAAAGAATTTAAGAACCTTAAAGTGGATTTGACATATAAATCACAAATAGCCAAAGTAACATCAAAGTTGTATTTTCTAGCTGGGTCTAATGCAGAAGAACTGTAAAATACAGCAGAGAAATTAGACACAGTAGCTGGAAATATCTAAACGCATCAACAAAATGATTGGCATGTCCCTGGTGAAAATAATCAAGATATTAACTTTTCTAAAGATTCACAGTAGGCAGTAAGAAAAAAAAAAATCTCTCTGTTTGTGTGTGTGTGTGTATTTAAGAGAATTTGCTGGATTTCCGTCTGTCTTGGAAGCTGAGACTGTTTGTATACTGGTAGTGGAGTGCCTCCATTGGCTTCTCTCCTCCCATTGTTTTGGCAACGAAACATGGAACAGAGGTGCTGAAGGATACGCCCACTGCTTGAGTACTGAGATGAGAAAGCAAAGCAGCTGTCTCATTTATAATGCTGGAAAAAATGGGGTAAAATAGCTTATTAAACAAGTGATATTGACATCATTTTACTTTTTTCCCCATTTTATTGTGATCCTTCTGCATTGTGAGAGCCAACGATCAGGAATTTGTAGCGACGTAATTGTGCTTGGCTCCCTGCCTCCCTCTGGCACATCGTGGTTAAGTGGAACTGAGGCTGTTTTGTGCAGATTAGGTGGCAGTCGTTACAATTCAGCAGCATTACACCAATTGGATACAGTTGGGAAATATCCTAGGAAAACCGAGACCCTATTCAAGCACTGATGAAGGCTCCCACACTCCCCATGCTCTGCCTTTCCCCAGACATGTGAGCTTTCCCCGGAATTGCTTGAGGATGTCCCTGCCTTTCCTGCCCCCCTGGACACGCTGGCCGTGCAGCCGCCAATGGACGTGAGACGTGCAGTCCCACCCCTGGGGTGCCATGGAGAAGACTCAGGGGAGCTCGGGTGCTTATTGCCCGTCCCATGGGCATTGGTTTAGGCTCACCATCCCCATGGAGATGAAGGCTTAGTTACCACCCAGTTAGCGTAAAACATACATAAGTAGAGCCAATCTCACCGCTCAACTCTCCTGTGGGATCTGCACAGGTTCATTGTCCCAGGCGATGTCTTCTCTCCGCAGGAGACTGTCCAGCCACCCTCTTAGGTCAAGGACTGTTTCCCCTCCATACATACATAAGTATCATGTAGCCATAGTAGGAATAATTTCTGGCCCTTAGCTGGTTAATAAACAACGTTTTCCTTTGGTCAGAGGTAAAACTCTTGTCCTTCCCCGAGTTCCTCCTTGGCATCTTTCACTGAGATATGTACTTTTCACTGAGCCTTACTTTCTGCATCAGTCTGTACCCCAAAATACACATACAATATAGGTTTCTAAGCAGGTTAAGTGTATATAGCTGGTGGCTGTCTCCTGAACAAGTCCAGTCATGGGAATGACCCAGCACTTGGTGGTTAACTGGGAAGACCGATCCCCAACCTCTTTTCTTTGGTAAACCATGACAATGCGCATGAGATGCTGGCAGGTCTGGGGCCATCTGGGGATGTGCCCAAATCCATGTTTCAGTTGGGATCAGGAGAAGGTTTCTGAGGTGAATTCTTGTTTACTGTGCTTGTTCCAGCTGATAATGGGGAACTGTGGGACCAAGCGGGAGCTCGGCTAGAATAACACCCTCTCTCCACCATGCTGCTGGCATGGACATCAGGTCCCCAGCACAAGCCGTTTCACCCTGCAACACTGCTCCTACTTCTGATGTAGAATCCTGCTGGCTTGATTGATCCTGTTTACATCAATGCGATTGTTTGTACGAGCAAAGTTGATAGATCTGGCCCTAAGCGGCATTTACTCCACCATATTATTTGGCATATAAATCAGCTGTTTGGGGCAGTGGTAACTGTTTTGTTACTACTGTGAATTTAGGAAAAAATCTGTTAAAGTCACTGAAGAAAGCCCATATTTACAGTGGAATAACTGATGTTAACACTTGACTGGTTTTATTTAGATGTGTAGAGCAGCCTTGCTCTGGAACTAGTTTAATGGGAATCTTCTGTCTTTTGGGATCCTTGAATTTAGGGCTATAGGAAGAAGTAATCAAGTTCATTACAATCCCTTTCTTCCAAAATATCATATACGTGGGTGAATTATGCATTTGGTTGCATAGTTGTAAATCAGCATATCACTGTTTGCAGCCAGTGACAAAATATTCTTTTAGCTTTTTTAATGGTTATAGTAAAATTCTCCATGATGTATATTGCAAGTAGTAATTTTCATCTAGAAATATTGATGACATCTTGCCTATGGCAATGAACAGGTTTTAATACAACAATAAAACATGCCTTGTCTTCTTTATTAGTCTCCATTGATTAAACATGCAGATTATTTACAAAAAGCCTAATGCAATGGAAAGGAAGAATAACTAATGCAATGGCTGTATTCCCAGGATCACATGCAATTCATCTTTACTAAGCTAGCTGAGCCTCTATAATCTCAAGGCATTTATGAAATAATAGGGACAAAGCTTTAGGTTAAGCATATTTAGTATAAAAAGTATTTGTTTAATTTGTTTCTTAAGATGAAATTCTCCTATTCTTGAGGGAAAAGGAAAGCGCTCGCTGAGTTAAAGCCACAGACATCTTGCAGTAAGATGTAAGAAGCCTTGTCAGATCACTAATGGAAACAATCTTTATGATGCTGAGATTTTGTAGCTTATAATTAAACATCACAGTCCAGCCCCTGTAACCTGTATCATCCTCACATGCCCTATTTTACACTTCACAGCAATTAGTGAAGCATATAGTATATATTTAGCCGAAGGCTTTCTGTCAGGAGCTGGTGATGTAGTGACTCAGAAAGGCATCATCAAAAGGCATTTGCCAGTGCTAAGGCTTTGTACACCTCTGTGGGGGCTAGACCTGTCAGATTAATACAAGGGGCTATTTTTATAACATCCAAAAAATTTCTGCTGTACATCAAACTGCACTAGCTGCTTATTTTAGATGACAGCAATTCATACATTTTTCTTGAACAATACAGTCTTTAGCACTTTTTGGGTATGTACGCCTCCTAAAATGAAACTTTCCTGTGAAGCATTTTGTAGAAGAAGGGCTTCCAAATTGATATCATCAGAGACATTTTCATCAGGTGCTTCAAACGTACCAGTGAATTAACAGCCCACATACCAAAGGTAAGTAGCAGTCGCGACGACAGGCTGCCTGGGTATCAGGGAGTACTCTGAGCACGTAATTCGGGATAACATGAACATCTGGATTCATGCCCTGCTCTCTTCTGCTGAGTTGCGATTCAGCCGCAGGCAGTGCCGAGTGCCTCTTGAAAGAGGCCGTGCTCTTCAGCCGATCTGGTCTTTTATTTATTGTGTTCATTTTTTCTCCCAGCAATGGAAATCTCACCCTCCTTCCCATCCACTCAGTTGTTCTTATTCTTGAAAATAACTTGCCTGAAAGCCATTGTTTTCCCTGTGGGTGTTGATGCTGGATCACATGAATGTGACATGCACAGCATGCCACTAGCAAAGGGGCTGTGCTTTACTTTCTCTTGGCTGCCCTTAAATCTGCCCATGGTGTTTGGAGGGTTAGTCTGAGCCCTGATGAAGCTCAGCATCATCAACGAGCTGAGCATTTCACCGACTCGTGTCTCCTTCCGTGTCCCTGAGCTGATGGAGCAGATCCTGACTGCGAATGTGTGAAGCAGTGGAAGATACCCATGAGATCCCAGCTGTGCTCCCAAGGTCAGAATCAAGGACTTCAAGCAACTTCTAGAGAGATAATGGAAATTACCACTGAAGCCAGGTAATTTCACCAAAGATGTCATCATTAACACTTGGCTTTCACAATGTGCTCTTCGTGTGTGTAAATCTCAGAAGGATATTGTCAAGGAGGTTGCTGTTATTAACTCTAATGGCACAGTGAAGTGACTTGAAAAAGGTGACATCGGAGCCAACAAAGGCACTGAAATAGAAGTGGGCTCTTCCGAGTCATGGTTTGACTCTCAGCCCTCCTCGCTCCCGCTGCCCCGATGCCACCGGAGCTGCCCTCCCCCTCTCCCGTTCCTTGTTGCCTTTCTGCCATCCCATAACAGCTGCCCATCCTTGCTCACCAAAGCACTTCCAAAGTGCCTTAATTGGCGTATGCTCCCAGGTCTCACTTGGCAAAATGTAGCTGTGTCTGCACTTTTCTAAATGGTGTTGGATTCATCACATGCTTAAAAGGTTTGCTGGATGGAGACCCACACTCTAGAGCCAGATCTACCTTCATTGCTGGAGCCTGCAAGGAGGAGGAGAAGGCATTTTTCTCCTTCTCCCATGCTGGCTGGGAAAGGGATGGGCAAGACAAGCAGAGAGACCCCTGACTTGGCTTCTGCATCAGAGCAGGCAGCGCATCGCATCAGGAAAGCAGGAACTGGAGCATGAGGCTCTGAGGACCTGCTCGGCTGTAGAGCACCCTAATAGCAAGGCTGAGCTGAGAAGTGTACCACATCTTAGTAGTTCTGCCATACTTTTTAATAAAAACATTTGGAGAAAAGGTTTCCCTATTGACTCTGGAAAAAAACACCTCAACAACATTTTTTATGCAGGCAGCTATTACTAGTAGTGGTCATATTAGTTGTATCTAGGATAACTAGTAGTAATAATAATAATCGCCTGCATAAAAAGCATTGTTGGATTTTTGTTAGGAATTGGGTGTTAGTAATAATAATACTTTCATTTAAGCAGCTCTTTTGTGTGCAAAACATGTTAGGGATGGTACCTAAGTAAGTTGTGCAACGCAGGGGTGCTGGAACCTCCATTACCTAAGCTATTAAACATCCTTTAAACTATGGAATAAAAGCACCACATTGTGCCTGTTATTATAAGAACACAGCATTTAACACCCTATTGAAAAGAAAAACTACTTTTTACATCTTTTCCTGACTGAAGCTTATTTCCATTGTCTTCTCAGAGAAGCAACAAAGTTTGGACTTAATCTGTTTAATCACACCTTCAGTCATCATCCCTTTATGTTATTACGATCAATGCATGATTTTTAAAAGATCTGTTCCTGAAGTTATTTCCCCCATCAAAAGGTTTGGTTTTGCTTCTGAGGTGTATGTCTTATATAGTAAACTCACCTGTGGTATTAAGGACAAAGATCTCTTTGCTGAATCACTACAGTCAACAGGAATTTCAATATTTATCTCTGTGGCAGTTGGGTGAGGTCCCTTTTAGTTTCCTTTCCCTTTTTAAGTTGCTGCTTTTGTTTCACGTTTCCCTAGACTCCCAGCATCACTCACGGCAATGTGAGCAGAGGGTTCCATCACGGCAGCTGTAACGATCATTGATTTTTTTGGTTCAGCAGCAGAACCAGAAAAAAAAAGAAGATTTCTATCAACCTTTGAAATGCAATCCTGAAAAATTTAATTTCAGATCAGCAAAATACACAATTTGAAGGACATGGTATAAAAGTAAAGGGAAAAATTCCACATCACAAAGCGGAAGGGGCAGGTATGGCAGCTATTCTTCCCTGAGATGGTACTCAAAGGAAAAGACGTTCACTGCGGTCAAAACCACACTCTGCTACATGCAGGGATTTGAGCCAAAGCCCTTCTTTTACTAGAGATGTTCCCTAGCTCCAGCCAGAGGTCACCTGAAATATGACATTCTCCAGTGTGGCTATTTTACTTTTCATTGCAACTGTACAAATGGTCAGCAGTCGAGAGGGGAAGAGCATGTGCTTGAGGGACTCTGCAGCCTGGTACAGCCTGTGGTTGAGACACAGCACCATTGGGTTTTAGCTTGGTGGCAATGGCCATTGAAGCCATTTACACCAAATTAAACCATATTGAAAGATGAGATTTCAGACACATTCCCCAAAAATTCCTGGCAGTGTGATGGATGAGCAGTGGCTGCCCTGAAGGAGGGCAGTGGCAGTTCCTCTCTCCCAGGAAAGGGAGGGCTGGAGTCACACATGCTGCATCATCTGGTACATCCTTTGCACCTGGGAGGGAAGAGGGAAACTACTAGAAAGGTCCAAACTATTTATCAGATAAATCTATTGGTGAATTTGACCCAAATTCATAAAGAATTGTTATGACCCCAAATTGCATTTTTTAATTAATAAAAGAACTAAAAATGTTGCTGCTAAATGCTGCTCACCACCTCTGAACATCAGTCATGCACACTGAAACCACCACGTTCCGTGACAGCCCGTGCCTGTGAGCTCTACCTGCACACACAGAAGGGCTGCTGGTGAATCCTTCAGCTCCACCAACATGGTGGTCAAGACAATATCACAATCTCAGCTGCCTCCTTGCAATCTCCTTGTCACTCTGCGAGCCAGCTCCAACCTGAAGGATCTGCACATTGATGCTACTTCACTAATCTCACTGTTTTAGGTTAGAAAGTCCCAAGGCTGTATGTCAGCTCTCTTGTACACATTATTATTTTTGTATCTAAATCTTCTTCAGCTATTGGGCAGACTCTTTTCATAGCTGAGTAGTCATTTCAGCAAGTGTGGCAGTTGATTTACAGTTTGTACTTTGTACATTTTCTGTAGTGAAGCATAAAATTGAAAGGCTTATGTCAAATTCATTCATACATGGACATGATGATCTTAGAGGTCTTTTCCAACCCAATGATTCTATGATTCTATGATTCTATGTTCAAGAACAAATTAATTTTAAAGCACTTACAGGGTATATAATGTTTCTATGTCATGCTTTACAGATCTATAAAGTAATTTATAACATAAAGTCTACTTTAGAAGAGAGCTGCAGTAGAACAGATAGCAGAGTGATTTCAATCTAAAATATCCCAGTGCTACACTCCCCCAGATATCTGCAATTCAGATATGACATGAATCGGGAGTACTCAGTTTCTGAAGCAAAATTATTATACAAGGAAAGGCTCTCAGTGCAACGACCTCTTGCAAAACCAGGCTATTTAGGACAAATTAAGTTTTCTAACCATCAGTATGCAGCACACTAGATAAGGGGTCAGATTCGGATCTCAAAATAGTATAAATCAGGAATCACAGTCAGGCAGGACCAGAATAAACTAATTTAGATGACTATTGGATAAATGCCATGTGTAACTGTAATATTGGGGCTATTGTCATTAACTTCAAGAGAGTTTCCACCCCATGAGAACAGATGTTTTCCAGCTGACATTACTGTTGTGATCCTTTGCCTCTGGATGGCATGGCCAACGGAGGGCACCTCTGCACAGGGCGAGTGCCTTCTGTGCACCATCCAAGTGCGGGTCCCTTGGCGGCCCACCCAGCACTTTACGTTTCAGAAGGCCACCAGCTTCCTTCTGCTTTCTTCAGCAGGAGCTGGGAACTGCCAGCACTGCTCAGCACCGGCCTCTTGCTGCATGGAGCCAGGGGACCCAGAAACCATGTAGACCACCTCTCTTTGGTCACAGCCAAGCTCATTGTCCACTTGCAGCAACATTGTGCCTGTAAATTCCCCCATGTGGAGTACTTATCATTAGCAAATGCGGTAGGCAATCATCAAAAATATTCAAAGAGAAGTGGTGACCCAAATTCAACCCTGGGATGAGCAGCTACAGCTCCCCTGAAATTGCAGGCTGGCGCGGACAGGAACGAGCGCTGAGTCTCACGAGCTGACAGCCAGCTGGCATGTCACAGCTACTCCTGCTCCCTCCTGGCATCCTTGTGTCTGCATTTTTTCAGGGGCATTCCTGCTCTCTCTGCAAGCACCAATTTAATATACTAACATTACAAGGAGTAAAATATACAGCAATGGCTGTGAACTGCTGCCACGCTCCTCTTCCAACTATTCATCCTGCTTGGCTTGTATATGGCACCTGGGTAGCTAACTCTGTAATTTGGACACAGGTAGTGAGTTCCCTCATCTCCTCAGGAGAAACAGACACATAATCAGAATTTAGAGTGAATTCTAAAAGGTGCATATTTCAAAAGCAAAATTGCAACATAAAGCATTCAGAGAAACTATAACCCAAGTACCACCTGTGTGCAGAAGGGGGAAGGAAAATATCATTCTTTGTAATAGCCAGTGGCTGCAGACCAAAGGGTCTAACTCAAAGCAGCCGTTCCTACTCCTCGCATCAGAGGGAGGAAGCCCTAGTTTCAGTTCCCCCATGCAGTGAATTTTGAGATATTTATAAAAAGTGGAACAGCTTCCACAGCGCAGGGCAATAAAGGTCACCCCAGCACAGCTGGGCAGGTAACCAGTCAGGACGGCACAGCCACAGCCACAGCGACCTGGGAAGAAACCCTGTCTATGGGGCGATGGGATCATCCTTCAATACCGACACACAGGCCAGGGGGTCACCCCAGGGCTGGGTGGATGCTCCCACAGGATGGAAGAACTGTGCCTTGCCCTTCTCTTCTGCTGAATGCTCGGACCAGGTTTCTCAAAAGTAGCTAATGATACTGGGTGCATTAAACTTCTCAGCACAGGAACTGATTTTGTTGGACATTCTCTTTCTGAAGGTCAGTTCAAACTGGGTCCCCCAAAAGTCCTTTTGAAAAGGTTAACCACCGCCAGCCTCCTGCACTGCTTACTTCCTCACAGCCCCACAGCAGCCGCATCGCTGACACATGCGAAGGGACAAAAGTCCTTATTCCAGGAGGAAAGGCTGAAAAAGGAACAACCATTAGTCTGAAATTCTGCAGTGAAAGAGGAAGATTTCAAAGGAACCCAAAGAAAACTTGCATCCAGCTCAGTGGGAATGCCTGAGGTCTAGACTTCACCTATTTCTTTGCAGAAAGCCAGTTAGTGCTGCAACCTTAACAACTGCTTTAAACAAAGGGACTCCTAAAATTTGCTTTATCATCAGAAGGTGATAGCTGGCAGCCAGGAAGCGCAGGAAGCAGTGGGGTGCTGCGGGAGCCCCCCCGGCACAGCCCCATTGCAGCCACTGCCCCGCTGCAGAGGGGAGGCAGCTGTACTGAGCGCCGTGCTGCCTGCTATGCCGTTTGCTGAGTGTTTTGCACACTCCTGTTTGCAGTTGCTAATAAACACCCCCCAATGTTAATAATTTGGACTGGAATCTTCTGTGACTTCTTTCTGCCTCAGGTTTTATTTTTTTCTCTAAAGTTTCAGCACAGCAGTTCAGCAGTTTTTGAGAACCTCTATCATTGCCTAAGGAGCTCCTGACTCTGAGAGGAGACAAAATTCATCAGCTTTCCTGTGGCTGTCACAGTAGTACTCAAATATTAAATAAATGGTATTTGGAGGGAGTTTTTCTGAATTTTGATTGTGAAAATCAGTCATAAAGACTTTGACAACTAAATGTCAGGGTAGACCTATCCCACCATTGCTGTGCTGGTGCAGAGCGCTCTGGGGCTGTTCATGCTCTGTGGCTTAGATCCATAAAGTGGTCATAGTGTCATGCCGTGATGCTGTAGCACCCACCTTTCAGGGATCTAACCCTCCTCAAGCATTCACAAAGCAGGATGTAATACGTAGGCAGCTTGCAGCGTGAGGGGAGAGATGGGAAGGCCAATACAATGCAGAAGGACCGTCTATGCTAGATGACAGAAAATGTAAAGGCCAGGATGCATTTGAAATGCAAGCCTGCTGAGCTCTGCACAAAATGCAGAGGAAATGCTCAGCTTTTCCTGGCTGCTGGAGAGCTTCTTCTACTCAAGAGCATTTCTATGGACCCCTGCTGTTTCCGACCCTTGTATTCCAAGAAGGCAGTTATTGTTTGTCCTCCCTTCTACTGTATTAAATCTTCCCAGGTGGGTATCACGATTAAAAGTCTGCTGGGACATCTCACAACTCCCCTGGACATCTCTGCAGGGCCAGGAGGGGACCAAGCCTTGGTCCCTGGCTGTGTACTGATGATGTGGTACTCATTCCTAGCCAAGGCTGCCTCCTTTGGCCACATGGATCTTCACATTTGTAGTGTGCTGTCTGGGATTTCTGGTAGGAGGGAATGCGCCCTGGAGATCGCCAAGTCTCCCTCCCACGCCTAAATAAAAATCTCCTACAGGTAGGTCCTCCCTCCGTGTGGGTAAGGGAATCATCACGGAGTAAATGCCTGTGTTTGCCCAGAAAAATGCTTATTAGCAAATTACATTTGTTCCTCTTTAACACTGTCATAACTTTCTCAGTGAATTGATGCAGAGGAGTTTCTCTCTTGAACTGGCTCTTTAATTGCACTGCTAACGAGGGAGGTAGGGCACCAGGGTAAACAAGCACACGCAGCGCTCTCTGCTATTATGGCTGGAGATTGCCTCCAGTTGCCGAACTAACACAGCGATAGTGAATCCCGCAGCGCACAAAAACATTTTGCTACCACCTCAGATTTCAAGGTAGCTCATAAAAAATGTGGATTTATGCAATACAAAAGACTTTCTAAGGTGTTTGACTTGATATTGCAGGGTATAACATTCACACTATGTAGGTTTAATAAAGCACATCGGAAATAAAGATGAGGAACTGCTTTCTCTGAGTTCTTGGTCTCAGTCTGACCATCTGACAATGAGCCACCAACAATAAACAGGGGTGTTCCTGGTAGGGATGTATAGAGATTGTTCCTAGCCCTAAAACTGTTCATCAGCAGTGCAGATGCTACATTAGATCATGGCTGATAAAATCTGTAGCTTGCACAAGAATCGATGTTATGTTTAAATGATGAAGAGAAGGCAGCCATACGAGACCTGTTGCTTGGTCAGCCGGATCCGCTGTTTTTAAGTACAGCCAAATACAGAATTAAACTCCATGGAAGAAGAAATAATGGCTGCTCTAGTTAAGTGCTATTTTTCCTTTAAAGGATTTAGAGGCCAAACAAGAAGAAGATGAAACCTCAAGTGCTCTTGTAGCTGAGAGGCTAGTGAGACCTTGGATGACTAAACAGGGGATGCTGAGATGGAGGCAGGATCTGAGGCTGACATGTGTGTGCTATCTGCAGTCTTAGTATCCACGTATCACTGAGGATGCTGAAAAGCTGGGAAAGATGCAGAGAAGAACTGCAAAAGTGGGCCAAGGACTAGAGAAGGCACCTAATGGGGAGGGAGAGATTTAAAAAGCACTGTTTGTCTAGCTTATCAAAAAGAAGATTGAAAAGTCTTGATTACAGTGAATAACTATCTTCACAGGGAGAAAAGAGCTCTTTAATCTGGTGGAAAAGGATGAATGGTTGAAAGCTGAAACCAGATATATCTGAAGAGGAAATTAGGCAAAACATGCTAATAGAGAGGGTTGGAGACAAGCTGCTGAGGGAAGGGAAGGAGTCTGCAGGGCTTGATGAAGACGTCACGATGCTTTTCGGAGTGAGACAATTTTCTTGTACACATGCTATGTGTACAAGAACATCCCAATATGGGCACAACTGTGTGAGATTTTAAGAGCTGTGATAAAATACAGTTGTTTCTTCCAGATTCAAGTTCTGGGACCCTGTACAAGCCATCTGGAGGTGGGGCAGGGGGGTGCACACCAGCTGGGGGTCTGTGTAGGGAGAAGAGGCCCCTGTTTTCTCTCTTTCCCCTTCCAGAAAGACAGTCATGCCAGCAAGCAGCACCGGGATTTACTCCTAAAAGCCTGGCTGGCTGTGTTTCCGAAATGCCTTGCAGCACAACGAACCCCTTGCTCATCCAACCTCACTGAAACTCTTCCTAATGAGCAGAGGGGACAGCAGGGCATTGCAGGGGTGACCATGTCGGCTTGCACCCGTCCCTGGGAGGGCAGGCGGCTTGGGGCGCTGAGCCAGGCTGACACGACTCCAGCGGGCAATGCCTTCCTCAGCAGGATTATTTGGGAACAAAACCTGTCTCCTCATTCTGAGAGAGTTTTCTATCAGAAACTCAATACTTAACTGAAATACATTTCCTCCCCCCTCTCTCGCCCCATCTCCCCATCTTCCACAGAGATAAAGAATTATTTTTTCCCCAGAGGAGCCACAACATCCTTCAAATGCCTATTAGAGCGCTTCACCCTCACTTAGTTGGTGAGCTCAGCTGTGCACGCTCTGTGAGTCAGTCCCTGCAGCCTGGACTAGCCACGCTGTGCTGTGGCTGTGCGTTTTCATCTAGCAAATGGTTTCTAATGTAATATTTTCAGTCTACGGCAAGACTGAACTCAACAGGGCTAAAAGACTCAAAAGAAGGTGGGTATGATGTCACCTGCGGCAAAACAATAATCCCCACCTTCTTTGAAGCCAACTGTAGCTATTTTTTATTCCTTTAAGTTGTCAGTCTCATGGCAAGATGCTGGCAAAAATTAACTCCCACACTTGGCTTTGCAACAGGAAGGTGACTGCATCATGGAATGATGTTTCAGACTTTCATAAATTTATCTTTGAAAAAATGCATCTCTTTAGTGAGAGGAGAGCTAGGCTGGAAATAAGCAGGGAATGCTAACACCCTATCATGGTGCTTCTAGACTTTTTCAGGATGGAGAGTCCTTTACTCAATGTTTAAAGAAATTATCAAAATCTCCATATGTTTACTATAGAAGAGTGAAAATCTGAACAGTGCTAGCAATGGTGGAGCAGCCCTTGCAGAATAAAGACGTGTGGACTGTGGCTGAATTTGCAGTGCCTTGCATTATCCCAGACTGCATGTCTGGGACCCTTGAGTATTCAGCCCTTGGAGACAGTAACTTTCCTCCAGCTCATGAATGGTTACCAAACAGTAATCTCTACTGACAAGCTGCAGGTCACCCGTGGATGCTCAGCAGGCAATTGCCTGGTCTCATGATGATATAATACGAAATTTAAGATCCTGCTCTCTTCCCAGGCCACACTCTTTCCTCCAGGACCTTTCATGTGTTTTCTTCCCATGACTCTCAAGGAAAGCAGCTGCTGTAGCTGCTCCCGGGATACAAGAGTGCAGGTAGCTGAGTTACAAGTGAAAAAGCTCTTTCTTGAGCAATATCACTCACTAATGTGTGGCTAAGCACAGAAATATTTCCTGTTGTTTTTTTTTTTAAGGAGGTAGAGAGGGGTAACGAACAGTAAAACTAATGAGTCAGTTATGTGTTTTCAAAAGGATGGAGAATGAGTTATTTGATGGAAAATTGAAAGGCTTGATTGCAGTCTCTGTTGTGAGCCTCTACCAGTTTGGCCGTGGTATAATCCACTGACTTTTCTATAACTGTCCTAATTAAGCAATCAGAAGTGAGGGGAAAATTAGACCCAAAGTCCACATTTGCAGGCAATTAAAAGCATAGCATTCTGGCTGGCAGAGATGAACATTTAAATCAGCTGATTTAACAACAATTAAACAAAACTTGCTAACTCGTACAGTAAAGAAATCAATAGAAAGATCAGGATAAAATACCTGGAATTGCCAAAGAGAAATGGAGAAGTGGAAATTAATGACAATTACAAAAAAAAACCCCAAACCAAAACCCAATGTTTTTCACAGAAAAGAGCCCTGTAGGGCAACTACTGCACAGTAAAGTAGAGGAAAGCAGAACTTATGAAGACATTAATCAAGGTACAAGTGAAAAGAAAATTAGATGCTTCGGGGCACAGAGATGACAGGAAGCATATCTGTGGCAATAAGGGATGATGGAAATCATACAGAGTAAAATAAAACAAAGGATGCATGAGGTAAGGATGCAAGAGCTGCAGAACACCTACTCTGACAATATAGTCTTTTGCTCTCACTAAAAGAGAAAATCAATAAACTCTGTGTAGGAAGAAAAGCTTATTAAATGATTGACTGTCCAACTGGATATTCCTTTGGCAAACACATTGCTCTGTGTGATAGATGGACACCAGGGCCAAGAGGTTGTTCACTGAAGTGATCAGGCATCATAAAATCTAGATTTGCAAACAGCTGGGGTGGCGGAGCCCCGGTGAGGTTACTGCTGTTGGGTGATTTCTGTTCGCCGCAACACCGCGAGTTCATTTATGGAGCAGTGAAAGGGTTTCAATCGAGGGAGAAGTGGGAGGCACTCTTGCAGCTCTGGCCTGGGGTATGCTGGATCTGCGTATGCCTGTGACCAGCCACGCCACAGCACCTGTCCAGGGAGCAGTGAGGACTGGCGGCCGCAGTGGTCTGTTCTGGGTCACCAGCACTGGTGGCTCACTCCCTCAACCTGCTCTCATGACATGGAGCCTGGCAGTACAAGGGGGATGAAAGCACAGCACCGCAATACTTTGCATGAAGAAATGGCTTAGCCCATCATCAGCAAAGGACTCATGAACCCTAGAGTCAGAAGGGTTTGGGTTGGAAGGGACCTTCAAAGATCGTCTAGTCCAACCCCACTACTGTGGGCAGGGACATCTTTCACTAGGTCAGGTTGCTGAAGGTCACCCTTCATTTGGCACATACCAAAGCAACAATAAAATACCTTCTTTGAAGAGACCCTGTGTTTCTCCTGCTGTCAGGCAGCAAGTTTGTAGCTTGGTTCAGTTTATGCTCTCCCTGTTGGCTATGTTACCAGCAAGTCCCTGGTTCCACCAGCATCAGTCCATTGCTTCCCTAGGCTCCCTGTCCCATCACCTCCCAGGGCTTCCCTGTGGGTCAGTGACTTCTCCTCTCCCCCCCAGTGTTACTGACCCCTTTTTGCAAGATGAAATGCAGAGTGGGCTTGCTCACCTGAAAGCAGTGGACTGTAAGACTTTGGGAATGTGCATTTCGTCCCTAACCATGCAGCTGAGCTGACAAGCCTGAGGCACAAAGAAACCCGGGTCCTACAGGACCAGGTCACAAACCCAACGCCCCAGCCTCCCCTCCGATACAGCGCCTTCTTCTGAACTGAGGTGGCAGGATCATACCCTAAGGGAGCTCCAACAGATTTCAATGTACCTGCAGCCCCCTCATTGCATGGTCCTGTGCACAGCAGGGTGGAATTTGGTGAAGACGTGAGATCTGGAGATGGCAGCCATGGAAATGTCACTTCCCACAGCCAGGCCCTCCCGTAGCTTCCCTCCTCCCCTGTGTTTCTTTGCCAGGATAACTTACACCAGCAGGAAGATTTCTGTGTCTAACTAATGCAAAGCATTTGCCTTTTATTAAGTACTTCTCACATTAAATAATGCCTCATTCAATTTTCTTTTTGGAGTAGATATTTATTTAATTTTTTTAGGCATACCAATTATTTTTTTCTTTTGGAGGGGAGATGGGCGTGCTCTGCCTCTCAGGGGCAAGGCTGAGATCCTGGATGCTCATTTGAGACCGATGGGGAAGCAGCCTTTGAGGACAGGCTGTCACTGTCTGTAAATCCCCAGCTCCCAAATGCCGTAAGTTTACTGCTGTGGATTGGGATCTACCCAATTTGACCTCGATGAGCAAAATGTTTTTCTGCTTTTTTTAGAGTTTTGGGCTGGAGAAAGCACAAAGCGGTTTATTTTATTTTCCTGAAATACGAAGTGCTGGATCAGGCTTATGAACACTTGGGGCTACTTCTGCTTCACTTCAGTCTGAGGAATGACAGGGGATCAAACTATGCATTGGCCCTCTGGTTATTAAAAATTTATTGAGAGATGTTTTCTCCTTCCCAAATTAATGCCAAGAAAATCTTGTTGTTTGTTGCCTGCAAATTGTGGAGAATTTTTACTTTCCAGTGCATTTTCTCCTGAATGCTGACAGATTAGAAGAACATCAAAATGATTATGTACATTAATAATAGAATACACACATAAAGATAACCTTGAGGTGTCTAAACTTTATGCATATTCCTCTACATTGCTGTTAGCTTTTGTATGTGAATGGATTAAAAACAAGAAAAATATTGTGAACTAAATTTAAATTTAAATCTTTTTGTCTAAAAAAGATAAATCATTTGTATCAGTAAGTCAATCATGATTTGTAAGCAGTCTTTGTTTTCCACCATCAAAAATAATCTTTGTATCTGCAAGGAATGCATTTCTAACCTTAAATAGTTGATACTATACAAATTATTCAGAGCTTCGCAAAACTTTCTTCCTCAAGTCATAAATTATTTGTTTTTCTAATAGAAAGTAAAGCTTGATTTTATTTTACTGTGCCCACACAGCATGATCCCCTTGATATTATGTTTATTTAGAAAGAGAAATGAAAGTTTTTCTTTTGTTTCTTCTGGAAAAAAATATATTTTGGGAAAAGATAACATCAACAATGCTTATATCCAGGTTGGCAGGAGTCCCAACAGGGAAAAAATGTCTCCACTTACCATTTTTTCATTTCTTCTGCATTTTTAGTCATGTTTAGAAGCAATGCTATCTATGATCTGTGCATACGACACACTCGTTGAACTGTGAAAACCAGTGAAAAGCAGAAAGGTCAGTGGCAGGCTGTATCCTGTGTCAGCCAGCCTTGCTATGTCTGCTGTGTGATTTAATGATCTGCTTGCTCAAGTACCAAATTTCCTCGGGAGCATTCAACCATTTGGAGCTTTCTACAAGAGTCACATACAGAGAAAACACATCACATGCAGTGGAGTGGCTGGGAACCTCGCTTGAGGTAACCTGTCAAAACCAAAGTCAGGAACGCAAGTGCCAGACGTGGTTTGAGAAACTTATTTGCCAAATTTAGTTACGTAACCAAGATGTACAAAATTTACCCACAAGTTATTCAGAGGCCAGAACCTTCCAAATTATTTGCCTACTGACACAGGTTAAATCAATTAGGACTGTACTAAATTGCCCTAGTTAGTAGGTCAGGTATATCACTGCGGCAATTTCTCTGGAATTTGATTGATGTGATGCCAGGGAGGAAGTAAGGTTATGGGAGGCTTAACTGTTCAGCTGCTATCTGGTCTAGTTATTGATACAGAATATTTAGTAAATGGCACAATCTAACCCTTGAAGAAATTGTATTGGGGTGCTCAGGAACTAAAAAGGGCAAGAGTCTGGTTTTAATGAAATCAGTGCAAGCACACAGGTGGGTCTGGTCTGGTCTCAGCCTGGTGTAGTTGCTGCCACCTACGCAGAGCAATGGTGTACAGTAAGACAGTGGAGAAAGAAGTTCTTCAGACATTTTCTCTGCAGCAATATTGTATGAAAATAGTTTGAGCTATCACTTCCAGAATGACAGATTAATCTAATTTTGTGGGAAAAGCAGAACTGACACTGATGGATGAACAGGCTGCAGGAGGGGCTGAGAACAGGGTGTTAATCCTATTGCTGCATGTGAGCCGAGAGAGGACCTCATCCTCCAGCACTGGTGACTCAGCAGAGGGCAGATATTAAAGGAAAGGTCCTGTTATGTTTACTTAAAAAATTGGCTCTGGGAATTTAGTTTGCATGAGGGATGCAGGATGGAGCCCTCAGTTATGGCTGCAAGGTGTTACGAGCTCCCCTGCCCCCGAGAAAAACCCCACGGCAAACAGGGATTCCCAGACGAAGTGCTACATTTCTCATTTGAAGAACTGCCATTTGAAATCTTTCATTTTTCAATTTTCTTTGTAACAATATATTATCAGATGTATTTGATGCCTAATTTAACTTGGTTGCCACATGTCATTATGTTTATGAAATGTCTTTGTCTTCCAGTGAGGCAGACACAACCACAAAATCTTGCTCTTTAGCTTAATTTCCAACTACTTTCACATTTGTTTTTCTAAATCCAGGCTAGCCTGCTAAACATACTTAATACTTTACAGTTTTTAACACCTATCACCCTTGCCCAAAAGGCTGTTTTCTTTGGCTCATTGGGAGCCCTGCAGAGGAAAAGTGTCTGAAAACTGCCAAGGTCAAGAGGAATTTCAGATTAAGGTTTATGTTGTGCTGTTATTTAAGTAAACAAAGGTAAATTCCAGCAGGAGGGATGAATTTAGATCACATGCAATGTGTATTTACTGCAGTGAGGTAGAGCCGGAATGGAAATCTTCTGTTCCCATTGTCAGGGGGGATCGAGCAGAAGTGATGCAAGAGGATGTGGAGGAAGATTTACCAGAGGCTGCTGGGAGGGGTAAAGAAACAGCAGAGACAGCAGGAAAAGCCCCGGTAGCAGCGACTGCTGCAGCGTACGGAGCATTCACACAACCTGCCAGAGCAGGTCTTCATGCTGGGGCCTACACCAGTAGATAGAAACAGGCCACATCCTCCTCTCTAGCCCTCAGGGCAAGCGGCACAGCATGGTGTGCATCTGTCCTCGCCTCCCCAGCCCTGCCTCCCTCCAATCCCCTCCACCCAAAATGACCTCCTCCCTAATGCCCAGCAGCTCTGGGCCATGTTATCTCCCAAACCATGTCCCAGACATTACTACCCAGAATGAGTCAAAACTGGGCCAGGGGATGCACCAACAACATGCTAACGGCCTGGACAGCTGGGGACAGTGCTTCAGCCCTTGTTCATGTACAGTTTATTAATACAGTTGTAGCCAGGGAGCCCAAACTAGCTGTGGAGGATGCGTTTGCCCTCCTCTAATGGACGAGTTGGATGACGTGCTTTCGTATTTCAGTTTCATTTACACAGGGAGGAAGGTTGCAGTGTTCACTAACTGTTTAAAAAACAGTAATCTAATCAAAACCAACCCTCCAGGCCCCTTTAAAAGCCAGTGGATGAAAACAGGTATATCCAGATGGTAATTCATCCCCAGACCACTGTGGATATCTCATATCCACTCAGGAATCTCAAATGCCAATGGGTACTTAAACATGGGCATCTGATGTGCAGCCCATGAAGGATGAGCTGACTCTGCACTCTGTTCTCCGTTGACAAGTACTGACTAGATCTCCCTTGATACATGAGCTTAGGTACCTCACATGTGTAGACATCTACGTACAGGTGTCTTCTTCTGGATCTGAATCCCACCCAAACTGTGCTAGTGGCTGTGTTGTCATTGGCCATGCTGTTGCAGAAGAGACATACTGGGGATGCAAGGCAAACCCAAATGAAGGTATGTCTACATTGCAGCTATCTGGTAATGTGATTGCAGCTTGTAATCAAGGATAAACGAGGATAGCTGTGGCTTATCCTCTACCTTGTGAGAATTACAGCAGTAGCAGGTGCAATGATGTAGGTGTCATTCACCAGTATTATCCAGCAGCCAGATGCATTTATTTATGGATACATTTAGCCTGTGCTACTGCTTCTCCATTGCTGTGCTTGCACAAGCTAGCCTGATGGTAGTTCTGGCCCTTCTGCATGGAGTTTGCTTGCATCTCTGAATTGCAGTGGAAATGAAGTCCCCGGACTGGGCTGAAGAACTGGGCTCCAACCATAATGCAGATCTTGTGATCATGAAACTTGGTACATCTGCTCAGGTCGAACAGGGAGAGGAGCAGAGCTGGCCTTGCTGGATGTGTGAAGCGTTGGCCAAGAGACATACAGCTGTAATTGGCTTGCTGGTGTGATGTGCTTGAAACCAGCGTATAGGCTCCGTATCTATATCATGTTGGGTACTGCTGTCTGAAGCTTGCCTGAACTTATGGGGGATGTGCCTTAGTCGCCGTGAGAAAAATACAGGCATGTCTTCTGAAGTTTATTAAAAGGGATTGAACTGTGAGAAATGAAGAGGAAAAAGGAACAGCTTCTTGAACAGACCAGCCCTGCTGTTCAGGAAAGTAAAAGTAAAGCCCAGAATGGAGTGGGATATATATACAGGGAGACACTGATACAGATATTTAAAAAAAACCAATATGGCATGAATAGGGAGTGAAACTACAAAATGAACTGTAAACAAAACAAATTTACATGAAGCTGAACAAAACCGGGGAAGTTAGACTCACTATCTTTATCTTGTGTGAAGGTTTTATCGTGCCTTCAGGATAAAAAGGAGCTTGAAAGGGTTATATATCTCATGAAACACATCTGCTGAGCTTCTAATGGTTATGCTGCAGGTAGAAGACATTGCTTATCAAAGCCTAAATAATGTTCTCGCTTTTACATATAAAGAGGAACCGTAAAGTCTGGGAGTGGGATTCCCCAAAGTAAGCTCATGCTGGAAAAATACCTACTCATTCACTGCTGGCAGGGCTGGGAGCCTATGACTAATTCTGCATCAATTAGGCTACCGATCTGCTGTTAATCTATACACAAATCCTGTGGGTGCATTAATATCCCTTAGTGCTTAGAGAGAAATGAAGCAAGATATAGAGAAACCCAATAAATTATTGTTTTCTATGCATTGTCTATGCTAGTGATCATAATGGGACTGTTCCTTGGCAAGGTTTGGGATAAATGAGCCAGTTGCATTCACTTTCACTCTGGAAATGTCCCAGGACATAGAATGTTCTCAGGTGAGTTTAGTGCTTACAGAAAATATTACATTGACAGCCAATGAACAAAGACACATTAAGTCTTGTTTCCAAAGAGTAGAAGCATGCCCGGTAGAAACAGATTTCTCTGCAATCTCCCACCAATAGGCTGCCAGATGTTCTCTGGAAAATGGGATTTTTCCATGCGAGACTCGGCTCCCGTGCCTCTTGTTAACAGCATAAGGGACATCCTCGTGTCTTCTGCAGACCCTCCTCCATGGAGCAAGGTGGCATCCGTGCTCCTCACTGTAGGACACCCAGATGCTGCACGACAAAGAGGATGTACGTGCATACCTGTGCTCATGCTCTGCACCTGGGTGATGGCCTCCAGCATCTTCCCCTGGTAAGCCTGATGGCACTGGAGCTGCCACCGACACCATAGCCCAGCCTTGTCTCTATCTTCCCCATCTTCCCTGGTGGCACTGAACCCCACAGGCTGTCTGTCTGTTTTCTGTCTAGACCTCTTGGAATAGCCCTGCTCTATAATTTCCCTGCTCTCTGTACATGTTCACAACCACCCTATTTGGTTCAAGCCCATGACAGATAGGGCTGGATTCAATCCAGTGAATCAGCAGCTTGACTTGCCATTAATGGCATGCCTTTTCCAGGTTCTCAAGACACCGGCACCAGATCTTGGTTATAAATCTTTTGCTATAGAGCAACCATGCTAGAAGGTGTTACAAAATTCTGCTCCAGGTACATGGAGCACAAAATGGTTCTTTTTAATGTGTACCTGTGAAGTTCCACATTCCTGTTCATCCGAGAGTAAAACAGCACCAAAGGGTTTCTCATAGGACCCAATGGGGTATCACACCATGTATTTGGCAGGTTTGCATGCTACCCCTCAATGTTTTTTTTTGTTAGGCAGTTGCCTCAGTGGGTTTAAA
Source organism: Fregata magnificens (assembly GCA_013389945.1). Lineage (NCBI taxonomy): Eukaryota > Metazoa > Chordata > Aves > Suliformes > Fregatidae > Fregata > Fregata magnificens. Next base: position 131,291 of record WAAD01022334.1, read on the forward strand.
AATATTTTAATTGATTCAAATACATTCACAACATTTCTCTAATGGTTTTTAATTGTGTAATTAGTGTAAAGACATATAATCATGTAATTAGGCTGTGTAATTACAATGTGTAATAATATTGTAGTGCTGTTATACACATCCTTTTTAAACAGAGGAGAAAAAAAAAGCATGCATATAACTCCAAAACCATAACTGTGAGTCCCAGAGTGTCTGTAAATATTTTCTTACATATATTCCAGTTTTCCTTGTGTAATCATGGAAGTTTAAATACATGAATATATGCTATTGTAAGGCTGCCAGGGAGACACCGAATATTTTTGGAAATAACTCCATAAAATTGTGTGGTGACAACATGAAATGGTTGTGCTCAGGTGGGGCATGTCTAAAGGCAGATATTGAGGAAAGGTGAGGGAATTTAGCTGAAGATGTGATTATAAAGCACACCTAATTCCTGCGCGGATGCCCTCACTGCAAAGGATAACAGTGCTTTTATCACATGGCCTAAGTCTCCTTTTCTTATGGTGGAAATGGGTGCTGGCCTGATCCAGCTCTCCTTGAGGTTAGTGAAAAAGCTCCCAGTGGCTTCAGCAGGGTAGGCTCACACTCCCTGTGAGGCTGATCGCACTCTATGAAAGGCTTTCAGGCTTCTTGTACCCGTGGGAAATCGGTGCCTTATTCTGCTCCCCACTGCCCCTGCGCTGGTAAAGTCAGACTTAGTTTCCAGGCTGTAAGGCACTTGGATTCACGTACTTTTCTGAGACAGGGCAATGTGTCTCAAAAAGAAAGAGTTTGTTGCTGTTAAGTTTCATCAGCTCCCAAGTGGATCAGACAATCTGTTCCATGACACTGAAAAGTGTTTTACAATTCACAAAATTAAAGTACAATGGGATTAATAGTAATTACTGACTCGCTTTGATGAGTTCAGGTGAATGTCTCCAACATTCATCTACATTTTACTCATTTTAAGAAGAGGATGGTAAATCCCCAAACCAGGCAGACATTGCAGGTTTGCAGATGAGACATCCTTTACCCCCAGCGGTAGAAACAATACCGTATCTGTCACTGGTTTTGTACAGAATTAATGAAGAGTTTGCACAATGTATCACATCCTCGATAGCTGATGGACATGTTAATAAGGCCTTATTTAGATTTTGCAGAAGCATGACACAGTTTCATTCACACATCGGCATTGCAGTTAACTACGGTGAATACATTGTTTAATGCAAACAGGGGCCAATGTTGGAAGGCTTCTGTGCAGTTACCTGAGTGGAAAACCCCTCCTAACGGTGCCTCAGATGAAATTGCACAGCTGGCTGATATCTCCTTTGCGATATGTACAGATCACTTCAGGATGCGACAGTCTTTCCAAAGGGTCCGAGATACTTTTACGGTGAGCAAGCGGCCACGCCAATCTAACCACTTGTTGCCACCAAGAGAAGATTTGGGTCTCCCTCCCTCCTCTCCCTCCTGAACCTGCAGACCATGTGCTGTGCAACAACAGTCCATGTGCTGCTGGAGCTTGTGGGGTGTTTCTGTGAGCTGATCTAATCACTAACACAACACAAATGTATTCACTTTTTTTGCTCTGTGAGCTCCAACACCCAGCCCAGCAGCCACGAGGCAGGAGGATGGAGCCTGCACCTGGGGGCAGAGGCTCAAGGTGGGGAAGGCAACTGGACCTCCTTCATTTGGTGGTGTTGAGCTGTTGGATCAGTTCCTAAACAATGCATATCATTAGTAAGAGCATCCAGGAACCAACGCACCCTCCTGTGCCACAATACATTCATTGCTAGTGGCGACTATATACTCTAATGGAGACTAAAAGTGTGTATACAAAAGATAAACAGACTTATGATCTAATGTTCTCATTTTAGTTCACTGGAATCAAAATCTTACTTCTGTGCTGCTACTGTATTAGGAAAAAGCTGCTTCTCCTCTCCGCAAAGTGAAAATAATAGTGCTTCAGATGAAAAGCCACACTGCCACGCATCGAAAATGATTGCTTTCTAACCAATTAATAATTTTTTGTTACTTAAGAGGATGTGGATAGAACAATACATGTTATAATGCTCTTTCAGGCTCTTAAAGCTTGAGTTTTCCAGTGCTACTAACATGTTAGCCATGCAGATGGCCTGCAGCGAAATCCAGGTAAATATGTGCAGAGGGAACTCTATTAGTGAGACGCGCATGTCCGTCCACCAACAAAGCATGAGAACTACCAGGGCTGGAGGCACCTCCTGATGGACACGGCAGCATTTTGTTTAGAACATACCTTAAAATTGTCAGTTCACCTCCTTTATTGTGACAGCCTCATAACGATGGAAAGACCCATCTGCTGAAGACAGAGCTGGCTTTTCCGGCTCCTGGCCAAAGTGGTCTGGGCAGTACCGGGGCGATGGTAGATGTTGGTGCACAACAGCACATTGCAACTCCATCCCTAACTGATCTAGGGGCAGAAACAGCTGCTTGTGGAGAAACCCACTCATTTCTTTGCCTGACAAACTGACCTCTCGCTGTCTTGGACCAAACACCTGCTGGAAAACTGCATGAAAACCACTCTATACTCAGTTGGGAGAGTGGGGAAAACTTCTCTGAGCAAATGTTTTATTCATTGAATTTAGCTCCATGATTTCTGCTGGTGATTTCTGTGGTAATGGGGTTTGATTTCTGCACATTTGGTGTTTGCAGCTCAACCTGCTTTTTCTGCTTCTGCTATTCTGAGCCACTCCGTCTTCTGCTCGCTACTCTTATTTGTTCTGGGAGGATGGTTCCTGACTTCATGTGGCGTGTTTTATTTCTTCCTGATCAAATATCTGAAACTTTTGGAGAAAGGAGAAAAAAATCAAAGATTTCTAGCTAACGAGGTGAAGCCACACAGAGAAAACCTCTGCACGACATGCAACTTTTTTGGTTGGACTTTCTCTTTCTTGGAATTTGCTGTGAGTTAGCCAATCGCTGATACGAATGCTTGTAGCAAACAAAGACTGAGATATCAAAGCAACTGCACGAGTCTTATTTGTGTGTATCTTGGTGAACACTTCTTACTGCCGATCTCCAGCAGCTCAGCCAGAGCAGTTGCTACAGCAGCTGAAGCTTCTCATGGCAATCACTCAACGTGCACGGGTCCTGCTGAACCCTCTGATCAATGAGACAGAGAGTTTTTTCTCTGTACACTACAGATTCGGGGGCTGCTGCTCACATAACTGAAAAAACAAAAGCTCTGAGCCAACCAGAGCCCAGAGGAGCCTAGTGCAGTGTTAATGAGAGCATGGCATTAACGAGAGCGCGGAATCAATGAGAGCAGCACTCAGCCTGGCTGGATCCTGCCTGGCAGCCGGGAGCATGGCAGCCACCTGCCAAGCTGCTCAGCACCGTGAGGAGCACGTGTCACCCTGTCCCCCCTGCACTGCTGTCCTCCCATCACATCCTGCCCTGTTCGCTATATATAGGCACACCTCACCCCCTGTGTTTGCCAGAGAAACACAGGTCGGTTTGGGACATAGAGCTGCGCCGTGCAGACGCAATGCCTGCAACACCGCTTGGCCTCGTCCCTCTGAGCAGGATGAGATTTGTGCTGTTCCCTCTTTGGCTCTCCCTTATGTTAGTTGAACAAAACAGCACCTCCTTTCAACTTTCTCTGTTTGACAAATGTTTCATGTGAGTCATTTTTAGCAAATTGTTTTTTACAGTAATAGGCACTTTTATCATATCTTCCTCATGAGGAACTCCAACCATTTCAGAAGTGTTAATTGAAAAATCCTTACAGAAGATGCTGCAGGCAAGCAAATAATGCTGAAGCCTCAGGGGAAACTGAGGCATGGAGCAGTTACGTGCTTTGCCCAAGTCATACAGAATTGGAAATAGTCTTTTGACTGCCTACTCCTCTGCTCTGGCCTCAAGGTGAGGACTGATTCCAGCCTCCTCCCGTTCTGCTTTTTGGGTGCTTTTGAGCAAAAATACTAGGCAAACTGTAGTTATTCCAGCACTGGATTACTTCTCCATTTCCTGCACCTAACTGTATTTCTTTTGGTTGCAGAGGGCTAGACAAGCTCTTGACAAGGCAGACTGGGCAGTGATGCTGGGGGACACAGTGTCTGTTCATCACACAGAATGACACAACTCAGAGGACCCCACGCAGCTGCCTGCATCTGAAAGTGGGGACGCAGCCACGACAGGGGGTTAATTCTCTGCTCAAGCCCATAAATCCTGCACGTCAACAGGATTTCTAAGCTCAGCCAGTACTGCAGTAACGCAGCTATGAGGCTGTGAAGACCTGCGCCAGGCTCTACCCTGTGTCTGCATGGGCTGCTGTGAGCTTACGGGATCTGTGCACCGTGCTCCGTTAGGTTATACATACCAGGCCAAAGACAAAAATACCCAAAATGCTCCCTTCCAGATGGAAAAAGCATCTCAGCACATCTGGAGGAGGGAAATGACACACAGAAATTGAAATGCAGAGACCAAACCAGCAGCTCAAAGCACATTCACTTGGCATAAGGTGCTGTGCGGATATTAGCTGAGTCCTAAACTCAATACGGCTGTGTCAGCTCAACGTTGTGCTGAGGCACGTCGCCTCCAGGCTCACTGCTGGTACGGAGCCATGCTGCTGCAGCTGCGTCCAGGCCTGGAGCAAGCATCGTCCCTCAAGGGCCAGCATCTCCAAACCCCACCACGTGGCCGCAGCACTGCCACGACCTCCTTCCCTCCCAAGCTCACGAGGCATGTGCATGGAAGAATATGCTGCTGTAGGCTAAGTTTAGATGTACCTAGCACTCTCCTAAAACTGTCTCAGCATGCAAAGTAATTGAATTAAGAAGACTTTTCTATTGGGTGCCAATGGCTTTGCATTCTGCCTATCTTTTTTTTAGGTGCTTTGAAACGGGAGTTATAATCTGACTCCAGGTTGGTCTCTAGGTATAGTCAGCTGGACAGAGGATAATGAGGTTTTTGTTTCAGGAGAAGAAAACTGTCTTCACAGCTTTGTTAGAACAAAGATTACAGGCCTGATTCAGACCTTGCTCGCACCACTGTGAGGGTTGAAGTACTTTGCTGCAGCCACAGCAGAAATCAGGTGATGGAGGTTTATCCTGGATGCCCACTCCGCTGGCGAAACCCACTCATGCACCATGCTGTCTGTTGGAGGTCCTGGGTGTGGGTTCAGCCTAAAAGGTGACTGAAGTCTGGATGGAGCTGCCGGACACAGCACATCCTGGTGCAGTGCTGGTAAGGCTGCATGCTAAAGGCACTTGTTTTTATCTCACGTTTTCCTCAGCTGTAACAAGAGAAATGCTGCATCTTCAAAATGCTAAATTTCCTAGACCAGCTCTTCTCTATCTTTTTGTCTTTAAAGGAAGTGGCTGCAAAGTGTTGATTGACAGTATTTGTGAATATAGCTTTTTGCTTATCTACAAACCACTTCTACTGTGGGCACTGCTTGCCTGCTGCTCATTAGAAATACTTAATATCTATTTTCTGGAAGCTAAAAGAAGTTCCCCAGGCCCATGGCCCATTTAGTTTTTCAGCTGCAGCAAACATCATGGCTTCAATTAGTATTGTGGACTTCATCTCACGAACCTGGTAGCATAAGCCCTGGTAGCATTTGGCACATTTGAATTGTGATCTGTAGATGAGAATTGATTATTTTGTATGCTCCAACCTTCAGAAAAGTTTCTTACAGCAGCTGCTGAAGTGATAGTATCTCCTAGGAAGATTATCATTGGCAGAGGCAGGTCGGTTGGTTCTACCTTGTTTATCTTCGGCTGAACAAGGGAACAAATTCTCCAAAGCACACCCTGAGATCTTATCGGCGAGAACTTAATAGGCAGCGCCGGTTCCCTGGCACGTTTTGTGGGCTACCCCCACAGTAAAGCTCTGAGTGAAAGGTACTGGCCATGCCTGTGTTGCAAATTTTTTTAAGTATAACTGTTAGTTAAATGATCAATTTTTCAGTTCAATGGCTGAAGCAAGCAGTGGAAAAAATAGTTTGGGGCTGAACCGAAACAGAATTTTTACAGTTTCTTTTGAAAAATGGGGTTCCCACTACTTCCTATCGTATCGTTTTCTTTAAAGTTAAACTGAAATATTTCATTAAATACTTTGTGAGTTATTTAGATATTTGAATAACGTTTTTATTGGTCAGTTTTAAATGAGCTTAACGTTGCATGAGCAGTACAAGGAACCAGTGAAGCCTGGCTTTCAATGAACAGCATGTGTTCTCCTTCTCTTACATGGCCAGAGTACAACGACCCAGCTCCTTTGCCACGGCCCCATGACACCTCCATAGCAATACCTGTTTCCATTTACACCCATGCACCTTCTCTCTATGACACCTGCCTTTCTCATGTCCTCAGATCCTTCACTAGTAGTTCCAGCTCCCTTCACACCCCAGACCTTTCCAAACTCCCATGCTTCCCACATGCCCCAAATGTCTCTTACAGATTCTCTCCTACAGGACTTCTGGCTTCATCCCGCTTTCCCTACATCCTATATATATAGATATACACACAAACATACACATACAGAAATACTTGCAATGTTTCCCATGTACTCTACCTAACTTAATTTAGCATGACAGATGATCAAGAAATAGCAGGAAATGCAGCACATCTGAATTGAGATTTGTGCTGACTTGGTCAGCCAAGTGCTGTTAAGCACTGAATCTCCTGGCTTTCCCTTAGTGGGATCACTAGCTAATGCTCTCTTTTTTTATCCAGCCATTGATCTTCAGAACACTTCGGGGAGTTTGATGTTTTTAAGATGTTAGCCTTCAGTTAAATTTTGTTGAAATTGGACAATAGGTTTAAAAGTTATTAGGGAGGGGGACTGATAAATAGGTGGGCAGATAAGCAGTGTAATTTCATAAGGAAATTATTTTGATGGAAAAATAAGAAATTTTTGCTTTCAGATATCAAAATGAAATATACTGGCATAAAAAAAAATCCAACTAAAGCAAAGCATTAAATTCAACAGCCATCCATTAAAAGGCTCTGTTTCTTGAAATACTATTGCTCACTGAAATTGCAGTTTGTCAAAAAAGGCTCCATAATTGGGTTTGTGTTGGTTTGAGATCTAGCTGGTACACATCATGCCACAAGAAGTCATGGCGACATTGTTGAAACTAAAGTCAAATTTCTGAATGTATTGATTGCCATTGAAAAAGTCCTATTTGTTGGAGGACAGGGAAATATAACAGTCAGAAATGTCATCCTTACTACCAGCTCTGAAAGTATGTGCATTTAACTCCAGAACTTGGACATGTTGCAAATGTAAATAGAGAACTACAGTTCCTTTACTTGTGTTATCCAAATGTGTAGTGCAGCGTGCAAGTGTATGACCTGCCACTGTAGTGCGAAGGCTGGTTTGCCTGTCATCATCTTTTTAAAAGGAACAATATTAGTGCAGTCCTGGAAGGATGGGAGGGTCAGCCATTCATTGTTATAAGGCACAAATTCTTTCTTTAAATGAGAATGCAAGTTAAAAATCAGATTATCCAAATGGGAGAGCAGAGCACAGAAGGAGGACTATTTTTATCTTAAATACCTCATTATGTTCATTGGGAATTGGGAGCTAATCTGTCACTAGAAAATGGCAGACAAAGCAAAATCCTAATCACTGGACACTAAATTTCTTGGAAACTTAGAGAAAGAAGTGTCAAATACTAGGTTAATTCACTTTACTAATTCAATAGGATTCAAATGCTGAGGTCGAGTGGGAATGAAAAGAGATTGCTGTACTTTCCAAGGCAGACACAAGCCGCCGAAAGTTGACTTTTGGCTCTACCACATAGCCCTGCCAAAACGCATCAGCTCTCTCCTAACATATTCACACTGCACCCATCTCTATCATGTACCCAATCTGCAAGGATAGTCCTGTCAGGAGCAACCAGTTACCATTCTTCAGAAGAGACCTCACCTTTTTGGGTGCATGATATTAAATACTGACAATCCAATTTTCAGAGATTTGAGAGGCATGTCTAGGTAAATTCCAATTTTGGAAACAGGTATTACATAGCTAAAGTTAGGAGTCCGGTGATGAAGGCATCCAAATGACCATTCATTTCTTAGTCTTATTAGTTAGAATATTTGTTAGTACAGAGCTAAGATACATGTATTTTTTTGTTATTGGCATCTGTCTACTATCAGTTGAGCAGACACCAATCTTTTTTTACATACTTCAGCCATCAGTCATCCTCTAGATTCCATTTTTGGTCAATTTTCATCAAATATGTGTTACACTTGAATCAATGATCTAGAAATGAAAAGTACCAAGTACCTCAAACTATCAAAGCTAGCCAGGTCACAAATTCCACTCTTAGAAAAAAGGCACAAAATATTAACTAGACTGGACAAGTGATGAATTGCTGCATTCTTTTCCTGTTAAAAAAATGGAATTGGTCAATGCAGTGGGCTTTGATCTGAGTGATAGCTGTAACAGTCCACGTATACTTATTATATGATAACATTCACCTACTCTTCCCAAGCAGGCTAAGAATGACAATACCATTTATAATGCTTTTACTGTTAGAGTTTGGAAAGTAATATGAGATATACATTTAAAAAAATAGAAAAATTCCCTTTCACTTTTGTTTTTTGTCTGCTTAAATGATGATACAATCTTTTTTCTACAATTATGGAAATATAAATTTAGAAAACACCTAGTCCTGGGATTATGAAAGCTGAAGGTCTGAAATGAAAGGGAAATAAAGAGATTTGCTAAGCAGATGGGATACAAATACATGCTCTAAGAAAAGAGAGGCACGAAAGGCAGGGAAAAGAAAGAAGAAAGGAGAACCAAGGTGGAACTAAGGCACAGCCCAGGAAACCTGACCAAAAAAGAAAATGGAACATTCAATATTATTAATTATAAATGCCTAGTTTGAAAGAGATTATAGTTTCTCTCTCTGCAACTTTTTCGATGAGGGCCTTAATTTATGCTAGAAGACAACCTAACGTAGGTCTAGACAAACATAGGCTGATAACTGTCATTTCAATGCTATGCAGAGCTTTAGAGAATATTCTGAAGAATAATGGGATAAAATGTAATGCTGTTCAGCGGGTGCTGAACTAACCTGATGTGTTTTAGCTTGTACTGGGTCTGGCTGAGGGGGAGCTGGTTTTCCCCATGCCAGCCTGCTGTGCTCTGTGTTCGTGGCTGGAGGCAGCACCAGTGTCTGGCTGTGGCCGGGCGGTGCCTGCCCAGCCCCGGGGCTGGCTCTCTGTCTGTCTGTCTGTCTGTCTGTCTGTCTGTCGCTCTCTCTCTCTCCCCCCAACATTTCCCCCAACCCCCGCTGTGGGCTGGGGGTGGGC
>WAAD01022335.1:1429-16061 GCA_013389945.1 Fregata magnificens
TGGACTCTTCTCCCAAGAAACTAGCAATAGGACGAGAGGAAATGGCCTCAAGTTGCATCAGGGGAGGTTTAGGCTGGACATCAGGAAAAATTTCTTTACCGAAAGAGTGGTTAGGCATTGGAACAGGCTCCCCGGAGAGGTGGTGGAGTCGTCAACCCTGGAGGCGTTCAAAAAAGGTATAGACGCGGCACTCCAGGGCCTAGTTTAGGAGTCATGGTGGTGTTAGTTGATGGTTGGACTTGATGATCTTAGAGGTCTTTTCCAACCTTAATGGTTCTATGATTCTATGATTCTATGATTCAACCCATGAGTTTTCTTGCTTTTGCCCTTCCGATTCTCTCCCCCATCCCACTGGGGGGTGAGGGGGTGAGTGAGTGGCTGTGTGGTGTTTAGCTGCCTGCCAGGTTAAACCACAACAAGGTGACATTCTGCTGCAGATGTGCTGTCTCCCAAGCCTCTTAGAAGAGGCTGTGTGTTCTCCCTTGAAGGGGAAGGAGACTTCAAGGCTGAGCAGAGTCCTTAAAGAAGCCTGACAGGAAAGTAGATGCTGGATCAAATAACAGGACTGCAGGCTGACATATGCAGGGAAAAATGAGATGAAGTCACAAAGTATTTCAGCAAAATTCTCTTTAAATTCCATTTTAAATGCCTTTGTGTGTTTGCCTCTCAGTTCAGGTCCAGCTGCAACCATTTTAAGAGACCGAAACCACAAACAGGTTCCACATGATCCTAATAGGAGCTGATGCCTGTATGTGCTGCATAAATGCATATATATGAAAAACAATGTGACAGTTCAGTGCCTTAAAGTCCTGTCAAATTATAGACATATGACAGAGCATCTTCCTCAGAATTAAAAAATAACTCAAGCAGTGCTAGTAAAACTTGGAAGACGAGCAGAGGGAAGACAATAAAATGTTGTTCCCACCCTCATGTTGAATATTGAATCACGGAATAAAATATTGGAAAGGATATCTGTAGGTCATCTATCTGCTCCGGCTCGAAACCAGGGCAACTTCAGAGTTATAAGTGGTTTCTGAGGGCCTTGTCCACTTGAGTTTTGAGTAACTCCAAGGTTGCAGATCCCACAACCTCTCTGGGCCCCTGTTCCAGTATTCCTATTTCCTGTCATATAACTTGTGCCAGTTGTCCAGTTGTCTTTTTTGTGTGCACCTCTGAGAAGTTCTGTCTTCATCTTCTGTATAGCCACCCATTAGACAGAGGACACTGGGTCCTTCCTTAGCCTTTTCTCCAGGATATATCTCTGCTATATCATGTGTTACAGCCCCTTAAACAACCTGGCTTCTCTCTGCTAGACTCTAACTTGTTTGTCAAACTCTGTCCTGTACTGAGGGCCCAAAATGGAATTAATTTTACCAGTTGGGTCCTCCCATTAACTGAATTCCTCTGTTTATTCTTCTTTAACATGGTCTCTGAGCACAGAGAGTCAGTAAGTTAATCATTATCAAGAATCTTTCAATGAGAAGATTTATCTGAGAAACAAGATACTGCCAAATTATAAGATAAATCTCAATGAAATCAATGAGAGTTGAATCAGAGCCTTGTCTCAGTACTCCAGTGTTATGGTTGACAAAGACAAGCCAAGAAATAGAACAATATTCTCCAGTGCTTCCCCATTGCTAATGACCCCTCTCAAACTCAGTGACACTTTTTGATCCTGGAGACTCGACAATAAAATGGCTTGCTGGTTGCATCAGGACTGTCTGAACTCCCTGAGGGCTGAATGCAATATCAGGGCCAGCAAAGGGGGCAAAGACCTCATCTGCTATTGTCAAAAATGCTCCAAAACACAAAATCCAGGACTTTCAGCTTTGTGATTAAATGTCTAGGCATCAGCTTTCTCACAGGTTATTGTGAAGGTGCTGATACATCCAGCTTACTCATTCCACACAGGCTTTAGCAAATTTGGACAGATGAGGGACCCTGGGAATGACTCAGTGAGAGAGAGAAAGAAGCATATAACAGGAGAATATATGCCTAGGACAGGGCAAGAGCCAGCAGCATGTTTTCCATTCCTCCCAGGAATAAGGGACAGTGGCTTTTGGACACTGCAGTTCAGGGGAAACTGCTTTAGCTGCTGGCTGTGGTTCCACCCTCAACAACGTCTAGCTGATGTATGAAGAGCCACAGGACAGAGTGACCAGGACTGGAGCTGACTCAACATCAGTGAGCCAAGAGAGACAGAATGGATTTGCACAATAGCCAGGGCATGCACTCACCCCTGAACCATTAGGTGTGTATGCCAGGAGCTGACAGGGCATTTGTCACCCCATCCAGCCTGGTTCAGTCACCTTTTTACTGAGAGAACATTATCCATGTTAATATGGACCTCTGTTCAACTACCAATAAGTTAGAGCCAGACCTTTCCCTCAGAAGTTTCTCATCATCTGTCTTTGTGTGATGGTAAACCCTGGAGGGGGGGAGGCTTAATCTCTAATTAGCAGCAGGAGCAACTTTGTATGTCCATCTGCATTGGAGAGCACTATATAGCTGCTGTGCTTATTTAGGATGCATCACTTTTGGGGGTACTGAGCCATTTTGTGCTTGCTAGAGGGTAATACTGGCCATGAGAAGGATGTCAGCAGTGCTTATATTCTGATCTGACTGATTCTTCGATGGATTTAGATTTATAACTTATAACTTTACTATTTCTAAAATAGCAGTGCCTGGAAGCTAGCTTTTCTGCTCTCCTTCAGACTGTGCTTGTGTTAACATTAATATGCGGGGTGTCTTGAAAACAAAACCAAACAATTTTATATGGGAAGACTGCATTACGTTGTCTCTCTAACTTTCAAATTACAATACAGTAAGGCAATATCTCATTAGCATGTTCCCCAGTTGAGGGAGAATTGCCAGGAGGTTTCGCACTGAAATTCTAACTCATTTTAAGTGTGGACAATATGATACAAATGTTGATTTTAATAGTGTCATCAAACTAGGAATTTATTTTATTATGAGACAGAGAGGACGACACTTCCTAAGGCTAAAGCGGGAGTTAAATTCTTCTACAATAGCAACTCCTAATGACTTTGCACAATGTAGCATAAGAAGAAACAGTGTTTTACTTCTCCCATTCAGCACTAAATTCCTCTGGTGCCCATTGTGGGGTAGTCCTATTCCAACATGAAGGAAGCACACTCTGTCTCCCTGCAGAAGTTGATTAATTAACTAGCAATTAAGGCACATTCAGAAAAAAATTAATAATTAAAAAAAATATTTTGACTTGCAGAGATGCTTACAGAGAGGACTGTGTTGCTTCTTTTTCCTAAAGATATCTTCTTTACCTAAAGCTCTCATAGATTTGAGCTTGCTTCCAAATTGTAGAAGATACGGATGTGTGGAAGTTTTGCAAATCAGGTAGATGCTGTTCAGTTTAAAACACAGGACTTAAACTGACAAAAGACATCATCAGCTGCCAGATTTTCCAAGACTTTCTGTGTGACCTTACCTTCTCTTTCCCTCAATCCTGTAAAATGAGGATGATTTCACTACCTCTATGTTTTGAGTCTTTTTTCTATTTAGGCCTTCAGTACAGAGGCTGCTTCTTGCTCTGTATTTGTACAATACCCTGGAAAACAATACCCTGAGCTCAGCTCATCCCGTTAAATAAATCACAGCAACCATTTTCCACCCAGCCATTAATAAACAGCATTATCTTTTCTCCTTATTAACAGAATGTCTTTCATTCTGAGTTAAGAACTCTTTTCTTCATCTTTCTTTTGCAACAATCTTTTGCAGATAATGTTTTTTTCCAAACGGATAAGCAAAGAAAGACAAACTTGTTACAATGCCTCAGCAAGACTCCATTTAAGAACCTGATGAAACAAACAAACCAGAAAGAAGAATGTAAATGGTGTTCCAATTAAGTGGAACCCAGGATGTCTCCATGGGTACATTATAGGATGCAGTGGAGGTGGTAATGTTGAAGAGGTAGCTCGGAATAGCCTCCAGCATTAAAAATTTAAGCCTGCAACTCGTTCACAGCTGTGACTGTGCATGCACTGGGAGAGAAATGGCACAATTGAAAACAGAATCAGCATATGTCTGCCAAACTCATCCTGAGGAAAAGGAAATTTAACCCCTGTGTTCCCAGTAAGAGTGAGAGTTTGCTGAAAAGTTCATCAGAGCTGTCTAATGGCAAAAGAAGAAACAGCAGAGGCTGGTAGAGGAACAGCAGTAACTATCACTCAGTGTAGTACAGCAGGGCTGAAAATTAGAACGCAGCTTCCCTGAAGGTCAAACTAGTCCTGTAAACTCTGGGTGACAGTCAGTCATACTTGTGCATAGCTGCCTGTGGGTGGCAGTCCACTGAAGACCTTCCAGGGTTAAACCAAAAATAAAGTAATTAAAAAAAAATTTGTGGCTTGGATAATTGTATGACAAAGCTTGATTTTGCTAGGAGAGAATGGAAGAGGGAACCATCATCCCTGCTTTAAGGGCAGATGTTAAAACTAATCGCTTGCAAGACCTCCCACATAAATTCAGCCAAGTGACCTAACTTCTTGTTTTGTCCTTTGTTAGGTGAGCCTACACCTTCTTGGGAGAGCAAAGTTGTTCCTGATTTTATGCATAATTATCCATTGTTTCATGGGTTTTTTTCCATGTATGTCATTTAATCTTGATGACTTTTTTTTTATTTGAGTTTAGTTTACATGGTAGAGGTGATCACATCCTGCCAGTTACTATCCTATTCTGTAATTTTCAGATAGAACATTTCTCTTTCTGGAAGAATATCAGACCTATCATGTCTATGTTTGTAGCCCATATTTGGATTATTTCTTAACAGGAAAGAGCTACCAACCATTCCTTGGAAAGAGGAAAAAGGCCCAGCCATTCCTTTGGTCAGATCAGACACGTCTATTTCTAAAATTGAGGTATGGATCAGCTCTAGATTTGGTGTGAAGGGAGGGGGAAACAGCACAGACTCATCTCTGTCTCTTGTTAAGATGACAGTCCTTGCTAGGGACTGTTATAATTAAGGACAAGGTTGTCTGTAGGATTCTGCAGTCTGCAGGAATACAGATCCTTCAAGGCATATGTCAATAGCCTGTTGCATTGACAGGAAGCTCTGCTGGGTGGGATGCTCTGAAATATCTGATATGCTCACAGTATTGGATAACAGTATTGCTGTCTTCCTCTGAAAGGCAGAGGAAAAAAGCTACACCTGTAGACTCGATAGCTGATGAGGCAATGGGTTACTCATTTGGTCAAGAAGACCCTAGCACTAAGAAGGGAAGACCAACTCTAACGAGGGAAAGGGCTGTCTCTTTACAGAGACAAGCCCACAGTCAGAGCAGCCTGGGAAGCCACAGAGAGAGGAAACAACAGGACCATGGGTCAGCATTTGGGTGTGCGGGAGACGGACTGGGCCTGCCTCCAAAAGCTGCTTGTTGAACTGACTTTACAGAGTACCCTGAGACTCATCTTTCTCTGAAACCTCCTTAAAGGAGATGTATTCATTTATGATTTTACCTTCCCCTGGGCTATGTTTACACATATATTTAGGATGGAGGAAAATGCACTACGGATGAACCTTGTGTTTGCTATGGGTGCATTGTGCACCGCATTTATCCATTTAGGATATTGTAAAGTCTGGCTCTCAGTGGAGCTCTCAGATGAGCCACCCTCATTATATTGTTATTGTTACTCTTTTGTCTTTGGATGTCTATTGTGAACAGCTTATGTGAACATTTCAATAAAAAACCAGCTCATGCGGGCAAAAGCATTGAGCTACCAATTTTGTCATGAGCTGCATGCACTTACTATGATGAAGCAGTCACTCATCAGAGGAAATAAGCCACAGCCAGAGGAGCTGGAGGAAGTGTTCAAACATCTGAATACACATAAGGAGGAACGCTGGCTTACAGTATCCTGCCACCAGAAACTACCTGAAAGACCATAGCAACAGAAATTCCTCAGAGCTGTCGGCTATATTTTCAAAATCAATGTGACTGCAAAACTGTAAAGATGGAGTGTTAAACAGCCCTATGGACTCCTTTTTTTACACTCAGTTCTGAAGAAAATATCCGCAGCAGATGAACCCAGTTCAGAGAATATCTGGAATACCAGAGCACTGCTACGTATCCAAAACATCCCTTCATTTTAGCACTACAAATCAAAAATATTTCTGCCAGAGTCAGCAAGCTAAACAGATAATTGAAATAAGAGGGGAGTCAGACTTCATGGTTTCTAGTTGAATTTGTTGTAAATGGTAGATGGGTGCAGAAGGTGAAGCAATGGTAGCTGAAGCACTGTTAGAAACAGCTCAGACTGGAATGAGGACGTGTCTTCCTGTTCTCAGTGTCTATTTCTTCCCAAGATACAACAGCAATGGGTGACTTTTATAGCTTGTGGTAAAGCTTTGCTTAAAAGCCTTATCCTGTGATGTGCTCAGGGCAGCCAGCTCCCATTCAGTTCAGCCTGAAGCTTTACATGAGTAAAAACAAGCAAAAACATTTGAGGCTTTGCTCTGTACTTTCCCAGTCTGATCCTTGCAGTGGCTGTCATTTTAGTGTTTTTATTGTTCACAGATGATTCATCTCCAACAAAATTAAAGATGTAGGTTGCTTCCCAAGGCTGCTAGGTGATCAGGATATTTATTTAGCTCTCTCCAGTTTTGAGTGACTGCTGCGCCCTGGCTACTCAAAAGTACTACTCAGCACTACAGTAGCACTCTGTTCCTGCCTCTCCATGGTAGATACCTCCCTACACGTTCTGGGAGGAGGCAGAGAGTTATCTATCTACAGATAACAAAGCCACGAACACCTCTGGGTAGTCTTCCACTTACATTCAGACTGCAAGGACCACCCTGTCTCAGGGCTGTGTAGTAGAAGGGTGTTCAGACCCCAGGGAAAGTGAAAGCAGCTTCTGCGAGAAGTTAAGTTGCTCTTTCCTGGGCTTTCAGATCCCTCAACTCAGGTCCTGAATTGAGACCTTTGCCTGAAGCCAGGTACCTAAGTTCTGTGTATAAAAATTAGAGACAAAAGCACATTTTTGAGTGTGTTGGCTTAGGGATGTAACTAGGATTCTGGATTTAAATGTATCTTCAGTATAACATTAATCAAAGACTTGATTCCAGCTCTCAATGGACTGCTTGGCTGCAGGGCTGAGTATTTGAAGAGATATTTTGGAGAAGGGAATTAAGCCTCAGCACCCTTTCTGACAGGTCAATTAAGAGAGTGACCAGCTTAGGATCGTTAAATTAGGAGAAGCAAAAAGCCCACCCTAGAGGAAGGCTGAANGTGAGCAAAAAGAGAGAAGCTGTCTATTTCTGAGTAAGAGGCAAATGAATCTCTGAAATCTTCACATGGGACACAAGCCTGAAGGAGGTTTAAAGGATTTCACATTCACAAGCCCACAAAAATCTTTGAAAAGTGCTAAATTTAGTTCCACAGAAATCTTGTAACTTTTGCAGGTGTGGTTCAAATTCACATATTTGGTGCCTCTCACAAAGTTGTAGCCTCCAAAATTAACAAAAAGAGGTGAAGAGTCTCTCTGCCTTTACAGCCAGGTATGTTAGCTCACAGGCGTGTCCTATGCCCTGAGTGTGAACACTGACCTGTGTTTTAAATGCAGTGCTACTACCTATAAATGTAGATCTATTAATATACATGGGGAAATTCAAACCAAGGAAGATGTCAAAGGTGGCTAATGGTCTTCAGCAAGTTACTATTACAAAGTGCCAGGGAATGACTTTGAATTCAGTTTGGTTATTTTTGAATTTACAACATTGAAGCTCAAAAAAAAATTGGGATGAAAATAGCTCTTTTTAACATGGTAAAGTGGCCAGGATCCATTTGCTCAACACTTCACCAGGTGGGAGTGCTTCTAATCTTTTATACCAAGCCTTTCATGATTGTCACTTTGACATCAGTACAGATACTTCTCACTTTGAAGAAAATAAGACCAGAATTAGGTCCATTATATTCTCCAGGCTAGCAACAATCCATGTAGCGTGAATGGTGTGTTCTTGCTTCATAAAGATTACTCCCTCCTCTAGCTGTACTTTGACATTGCTTTGTTTGATCAGTTATCTGGTTAACATTACTTTGCTTTCTTCCTTAAAACTGGCTGCATTTCCACAGTGGATTCCTGCGTTTGCATATCATGAAGAGAACGTCACCCTTTCTTAGAGAAAAGCGGCTGCTGAAGTCCCACAAGTAACAGTTGCAGCATTTGTTCCTTAGTGTGGTACATTTTTAAACAAATTTTAAAAAAAATCAAAGGAAAAAACTTTGTGATTCTTGAACGGAAAAAGTTCTCAGGTGCACAGCGGGTAAATTATTTTATCCATCAAGGGACACAATCCTGCTTCCACGGGTTTAGCTCAGGTACTGTACTGGCTTTTTGATGGCATACTGCACCTGGCTTCTCTTCGTGCAAGGGTAATGTTTATTATAGCGCTCATTGCTCTGCACACCATTGTAGTAAGGTAACCATCCTTCTATATGATCTAAGGGCCTAAATGTCCTTCCTTGCATATTTGGAAATGCTTTTGACTGATGCAAATATTTCTGAGTATACGTGGGTTGACTATTTTTTCCCCTGATGACTGCTGGGGGCTCACATTCCTGGCACGGTTGCCAGTCCAGTTCAAAATCTGCCCTTCCATCAGTTGTAAGAGCCTTCCCACTGCCACAATCAATAGCTTTTCAGCATTGTGGTTTTTTTCCAAATTTGTTGCAAATCTTGTAGCTACTTGAAATCCACACTGCATAATGTGGATACACCCTAAATCTAGACATCCTTTTCTCCTCGATAGCTAAGGAAGAACATGGACTCCATGTCAAAATTAAGAGGACAGAAGAAAAATGGCAGTCTTTTTGCTTGAGCTTAAAAGTCCAAGAAAAAGAGGGGAAGATCATATTCAGCATCACCTCTAATACATCAAAATAATTTATAACAAAGCCATCCTATTTGCTTTAATACAGATGTCAAATAAAATGGATCTTCTTCAACTTGAAAAAGCTATTTCTTTTTAACAAATTCATTTGTGAACTATTTTTGTATGTTTTCTTCTGTACTGCACTTGTGAAACTGCCTGGAAATACTGGTGTTTTTCTTTGCAGAAACATCTCTCAGGAAATGAGATAGACCACTGAACTTCTGGCACTTGACTGACCAAAACAATTAAGTAAAAATAAAATACAGATAAAACAAAAAATAGTTGACACAGAACAATGAATGTCATCTGCTCTCAAAGTTACCCTACTAAATGAAGATTAAAGCTTTATAATTAAATGACTAAATGCTACAATAGCAGTTAAATATGTTTCCTCTCTAGAGCCCATGATGGTGATAATAAGATATTTATCATATTACAGCAGTAATACATACCCTCTTTGTAGTAGAACTGTGATAAACATGTCAAAATAGATGCTCCCTGGCCTGAAGAGTGTGTGTCCGAACAGAGAAGGACAGGAAAGGACCTGGAGAGGTGAAGTGATTTGTCCAGCAGATGGGTGGAAAATCCAGCCTTCTGGAGCCTGCCATAGGTGATGGTACCATAGCTCTGAGTTTAGCCCTCTGGTGAGGAAAATAGCAATATCCCAGTTTCTGGCTGATAATTTTGAGGCTGACATATCAATGGCAATATTTGTCTGTTTGGCAAGAGAAATTTTGTGTACTAATGTAAGTTACAGGGTCTTTTCAGCTGTACTATATGTTTTCTTTGTTTTGAGAGGAACCTGGTAGACTTTGGGGATTAGGGAGAAAATAAATCAGACAACTATTAAAAAATTTGCTCTAGAGGTGTTATGAGCCTGACACTTTCTTCATGCAATACAGACTCGTGTGTGGAAATATTTTAAATATTTATTGTTTTAATATTCAAGAAACAGCATCCCTTAGAAACCTGTTCAGCTTTGAAAGAAGAGGATGATTAAATTGAGTATAAGAATTTAAGTAGAGGTATCCTTGAATGTTATAACAGCTCCATAATGATAATTTCTGGGGAGGGAAGAGTGGTTCCCCATGCTCACCTTGCCCAACTCTCTGAGAGTCCTAGGAATGAAAATCAGGAATGTTTTTCAGGATTTTAAGCAGCCCTTGAGTTCATAATGAGGCATCCAGAGATGGAAATTATTCCACCTAAATATCCTGCCATTTCCTATGTCTTCCTCTGATGGATATGGTTCTGACTTCTGTCAATAACAAGCAACCAGAGTAAATGGCCAGGGTCCAGAGCCAGGATTGCAGTTCCCATGTCCCACACCAGCAAGAGGGAAAATGGATTAATTGGCTCTGAGGGGAGCCAGCTAAGCACAAAATGGTTCACCTGACATGGAGTGAAGCTAAGGAAAACCTTCCTATGACTTTGTTGAAATCTTTGACTAAACTCAAAGTGCTGTGAGGTATACTTGGGACATTGTTCTGCAGGTATCACTAGTAAATTGTCCACTGACTTCCCCTCCAGAGTGAAAATAGTTGGGACTCATTCCTACCAATAAACCAGTAAAACTCTGTGGCTCCATTTACTGTTGTAAATTAAATGATCAGGACAGTTCTCTGGAGCTGAGGCACAGTGGTGTGGAAAGGTGCACATCTGACACTCTCTTATTCCCCAGGAACAGACTGGCTTACTGGAAAAACGTGCAGACTACCTATGGGAAATGGTCCCTGGCTTGTACTTGGCCCAGGGATTGGGGTTGTCTGGGAGAGTGCTAGCTGGTTTGGGCCAAGATTGTGCTAGGAGCTATTCCAGCAGTGTGTGCATGATCACACTCAAGTGCTTGTGAATGTACCCTGGCACTGTTTGATTTACTATGCACAGGCTGTAGAAGTGGACGTACTTGCCTTTGAGTACACTGGTAGTGTAAGCTCACTTTAAAACCTGGGTTAAGATCTGAGCTCCTCCATCCTGGAAAGTATCTGAGGCAAATATTGGCTGAAAAGGTCTCAGTATGAGGACAGGAAAGTGTCACTCTGCTGCCTAGCACTGACCCGTCGAGAGCAGGAGACATACTTATTCTATAACAGAGATCATTCACTGGAACGTATCTCCAATGCACTGTGGCATCTTGTGACTCCCGTTGTGTGCCTGTGCAACGCAGAGAAATTGGATTCTCTGAGACTGGTTCATCCCATTTTGACAAGGAAAACACATTGCACAACCAATATCTCAGTCCCTGTGTTTGTCACAGTGGCTTTTCACACTGTTCAGTTGCTCTCTGCACTGAAGAGTGCTGCAGGTGGCTCTTCACAGATGTCTGTGACAGTGACAGATTAGGAGCTTCTTCATTGTTTTGATATCAAATGAGCCTTGCATATGCCTCCTGTTAAGCATGAACCTAAACAGCAGGATTAATAAGAGTAGCAAGTGGGACACTCATCTGTGTATGATTTCATTTCAGTCATGAACCTGTTAGTGTCGAAATAAATCAGACGTGTCTGCTAAGCCCAGATGAAAATCAGGCAACTTATTTAGTAACATAAGTAATGATTTTTGAATCCTAGTTTTGGGGCTATCTCTAGGGAAACTATAAGCATGTACAATGGGGAGTAGGTAAAACTTAGGTGCATAAATCCAAACCTCTCCCATTCAAGACTACTTCACTCTTTGCTTTCACCATTCAGATACCTCAGTTGCATTTCTGTGTTTCATTCTGTGCAGGACTGGCCAGATCCACAGACTACACACCACCTTGTCTACCTGCCCTGAAGCATCTCAGAAGACACCTTCCCTGAAAGTCTGGCTTTACACTTTGCATGGGTTTAGCTGCAGCATCCCGTTTCTCAGGTAGATGTGTGGATCTGCTGCCTAGCAATTGGGAAAGGAAGGAAAAGAAGTAAGTTCATAAATTTTGGACATGGGGTAAAATATATGAACAGTTCTTAGGGGACAGGAAAATCCCTCACAGTGAGAACCCTAAACTCTAGGCTGCAAGGAAACTCTTACATATTCCTTGCTCTAAAGTAGTTTCCGTATAATTCTAGAATCATAGACTCACACAAGTCTGGAAGGGACCTTGGGATGTCATTTAGTTCCATCCCCTGCTCAAAGCAGGACCAACTTCAAAATTACTTCAGGTTGCTCAGGGCATTGTCCAGTTGAGTTTTCAGTACCTCCAAAGACAACGACACCATAACTTCTTTGGTTTTTTCCTCACAAGATAGAACAGCTTCAGCAGGAGGAATGGAAACCTCTCTCCTCACCACACCCAAAAAGGTAGATTTTGTTCTTGGGGGTGGCTTTGAATCACTCTATGCATCTTTAAGACTGGTACTAGCTCTCCCACATGGTGTGCTCAGCAGTGAAATGCATATAAAGGGATGTCACCAAAACTGCTCTCCATTGAAAAATCAGAAGAGGTCTTGATTTGGTGAAGGAAGACTAGAAATATTTAGCAGAGAGTGAACGTTGCCCAGATAAGCATCCACATCTGAAGGAGAGGCAAGACTTAGTATGTGCCCTTTTCTCCAGTGTTTTGCTCTCCATAGGGATGTCCTCAGTCGACAAAACGGCTGCTTCCCTCATGATGCTATGTGCAGGGACCAGGCACCTGTCCTCAGGCTCTGGATTGCAGTCTAGTAGCCAAATCCTGGAAGGAGAAGCGTTTCTGATTGAGTTTTATAGTCTTCAGCCCTTTGGACCTAATCCTAAGAGACTCACTCAAGCCTGTGCCGTGAATTGATTGCAGAGCTAGGAATAAAATGCAGAAGCCCTGGCTTTTCAGTGCCAAGCACTGAACCATTACTCCTCTGGGTCCGGCAATGAACAAGCTAGAAAAGCCTTTGAGGCTCTGAGCATGATTAATAGACCTAAAGCTCCAGTTTGAAGCCAGATGGAGAACATACACGTTCCTGCTCTTTATGTTTGCATACATACAGGTGCTGCTCTCAAGAAGCTTGTCAGCTGCCTGCTTTCAGGGAGCTGACAGATCTACTGCAACAGTTTGACTAAGTGTGCAAACATAAAGTGGAGATTAACCAAGATAGCCCTTTAATAACACCATCAGTTGAGTGATCATGCTGACTGACAGCAGGGACTGGGCAGGGTTAAATACGTATGCAAAAAGAATTTTATTGCACCCTTTGCAGGTACTTCCATTCACAAAAATATATGCAGGTGTACCCCATGCTACCCAATCACATATTTCTGTCACACATCTGACTACCTACCAGACACTGGGTATGAACTCCTGGCAGCTGATTAACTGTTTGTGCCAACCTCCTCGCAATTTACTGCATGATGGTTTGATTTATCACGTTTCTAAACCTATATCTCATCTGCTTTGTCAGGCCTGTCCTGGCGAATCCTGTACCAGACCGAGGTGAAGTGAAATACCTTAAACATGTTCTCTAATAGGCAGAGACTCTTCAATGCTTTCCATTAAATTACCAGGCTGTGCATTTTAACTCTCCATGGCCTTGACAGCTCTTACTAGACACATTTTGGGCAAATACAAGGCAGCCTGTCAGACTAACAAGGCCCTGGCAAGTTTTGAGCAATGTAAACCCTTTCATGAAAGCCCGAGAGAGAGGGTGCTGACAGAAGAGACAAATGCCTTCTAATGGCAGATGCTTGAGACAAATTAACAAATATTGGAAAGCTGCTTTGATCAAATGAAACAATGAGGTAAAACGTTCCCTAGTTTCTTTAATAAAACGAAGTACAAAATCTGAAGTGTTGCTGAAACAGCGGAAAATGTTTGAGTGGATGCTGTTTGGTGTGATATTCCTCTCCCCTAGGTAAATGCTGGCTTTTCTGTACTGAACAGCAGGACAATTATTAAGTCTGTTTATTAATAGAATAGAACAGAATAGAATAGAATAGAATAGAATAGAATAGAATAGAATAGATTTCACTTAGAAGGGACCTACAACAATCATCTAATTCAACTGCCTGACCACTTCAGGGCTGACCAAAAGCTAAAGCACAGCAAGTATCGCTCCGTGCTGTTGAATAAGTGGTTCTTTGCAATCCCAAATGAGATAATTGGGCTCATTGACAAAGCTTTAAACTAGACTTGAAGGGGGAGGGGGATAATATCAGGCTTGCCCGAGGCAAGCTGAGGGATGACACGCCAAGGTTAAAGGGATGGGGTGCTAGCAAAGGCACTCAGCCTGTGTCTCTGAGATGTGCTGGGTTCACTGGAGCACAACTGAAGTTGTATGACGATGACCTAGGGGCTACTGAGGTAATAGGAGCCAAGAGGGGAACACTGGTGAAACACCTCAAAGGAATTAAGGGGTGCTCCTCTAAGAAGGTGACACAGACGACAGCCCAGCTGGAGTGCCTCTACACAAATGCA
The DNA here is from genome assembly GCA_013389945.1 of Fregata magnificens. Lineage (NCBI taxonomy): Eukaryota > Metazoa > Chordata > Aves > Suliformes > Fregatidae > Fregata > Fregata magnificens. The sequence goes on from WAAD01022335.1 coordinate 15,700, forward strand.
TGAAGCATGGGCAATAAACAGGAGGAGCTGGAAGCCATTGTACAGCAGGAAAACAATTATATAGTTGCCATCACAGAAACATGGTGGGATGACTCACACAACTGGAGTGCTGCAATGGATGGCTATAAACTCTTCAGAAGGGGTAGGTAAGGCAGGAGAGGCGGTGGGGTAGGTCTGTATGTTAGGGAGTGTTTGGATTGTCTAGACCTCAATGTTGGTGACGATAGGGTTGAGTGTTTATGGGTAAGAATCTGGGTGAAGGCCAACAAGGCAGATATCATGGTGGGAGTCTGTTACAGACCACCCCACCAGGATGAAGAGGCAGATGAATTATTCTATAAGCAGCTGGGAGAAGCCTCATG
>WAAD01022335.1:16574-54880 GCA_013389945.1 Fregata magnificens
CCCCCATAATCCAAGGGGAAATGGTTAGGGATGTGCTACACCACTTAGACACACACAAGTCTATGGGGCCAGATGGGATCCACCCAAGAGTACTGAAGGAACTGGTGGAAGTGCTCACCAAGCTGCTTTCCATCATTTATCAGCAGTCCTGGCTAACTGGGGAGGTCCCAGTTGGCTGGAGGTTAGCAAATGTGATGCCAATCTGCAAGCAGGACCGAAAGGAGGATCTGGGGAACTACAGGCCTGTCAGCCTGACCTCGGTGCTGGGGAAGGTTATGGAGCATATCATCTTGAGTGCCATCACACGGCACGTACAGAACAACCAGGTGATCAGGCCCAGTCAGCATGGGTTTATGTTATGAAAGGCAGGTCCTGCTTAACTAACCTGGTCTCCTTCTATGACAAGGTGACCCACTTACTAGATGAGGAAAAGGCTGTCAATGTTGTTGACCTAGACTTTAGTAAAGCCTTTGTCAGTGTTTTCCAAAGCATTCTCCTGGAGAAACTGGCTGCTCACGGCTTGGACAGGTGTACTCTTCATTGGGTAAAAAACTGGCTCACTGGCCGGGACCAAGGAGTTGTGCTGAACGGAGTTAAATACAGTTGGTGGCCAGTCACGAGCGGGGTTCCCCAGGGCTCAGTGTNCAGTTGGTGGCCAGTCACGAGCGGTGTTCCCCAGGGCTCAGTGTTGGGGCCAGTTCTATTTAATATCTTTATCAGTGATCTGGATGAGGGGATTGAGTGCACCCTCAGTAAGTTTGCAGATGACACCAAGTTGGGCAGGAGTGACGATCTGCTTGAGGCAGGAATGCTCTGCAGAGGGATGGGGACAGGCTGGATCAATGGGCCAAGGTCAATTGTGTGAGGTTCAACAAGGCCAAGTGCCGGGTCCTGCACTTGGGTCACAACAACCCCATGCAACGCTACAGGCTTGGGGATGAATGGCTGGAGAGCTGCCCAGCAGAAAGGGACCTGGGGGGGTTGGTCGACAGCCGGCTGAACATGAGCCAGCAGTGTGCCCAGGTGGCCTAGAAGGCCAATAGCATCCTGGCTTGTATCAGGAATAGTGTGGCCAGAAGGACTAGGGAAGTGATCGTCCCCCTGTACTCGACGCTGCTGAAGCCACACCTTGAATACTGTGTTCAGTTTTGGGCCCCTCACTACAACAAAGACATTGAGGTGCTGGAGCGTGTCCAAAGAAGGGCAACGAAGCTGGTGAAGGGTCTAGAGCATAAGTCTTCTGAGGAGCAGCTGAGGGAACCGGGGTTGTTTAGTGTGGAGAAAAGGAGGCTGAGGGGAGACCTTATCGCTCTCTCCAGCTACCTGAAAGGAGGTTGTAGCGAGGTGGGAGTCGGTCTCTTCTCCCAAGTAACGAATGATAGGATGAGAGGAAATGGCCTCAAGTTGCATTAGGGGAGGTTTAGACTGGATATTAGGAAATATTACTTCACTGAAAGGGTTGTCAGGAATTGGAACAGGCTGCCCAGGGAAGTGGTTGAGTCAGCATCCCTGGAGGTGTTTAAAAGATGTGTAGACATGGTGCTTAGGGACATGGTTTAGTGGTGAATTGGCAGTGTTAGGTTTATGGATGAACCTCTTTTTCCAACCTATACAATTCTGTGTCTGTGTCTGTGTCTGTGTATAAAGAGGTATGCATAGGTGTGTCTGGAAAGATCATCCAGTGGCCAAAATTTTGTCCCCTTTCCATGGGCATCTGAAAACCAATCTCAGCTCTGTCAATAACCTACTGTGGGACTTTGGGAAGAACTTCAGCTTTCTTGCCTGTTTATTACCAGCCTTGTCTATTCTGCTAAGAAATTAGTGATGCAAAGAACTTCCTGTGTTTATGCAAGATTTCTTGCTTTGCTGCCATGATCTCAAGTGCACCTCTGTATGCTGCTTTTGAAAGAGAAAAGGTGGAAAGCCATCCAATGAACAGTGCCAGAGTTCATTGACATCACTTGGAATAAAGGGATCTGTGGAAAAGAATGGTGATTTCTAGCAGAGACTTATTTTACTGCTATAGCTGCTGAATTAATTGTTTTGTTAACTTTCATAGGTTGCCTTTAGTTAGGGTGAAATACTTTCAAAAGTAATGACATTTGTAATAGTAATTTCTTCTATGGAATTAGCTTGCTGTCTTTTCTTCTTCAAGGGTAAAGCTTGATGTCTTTGCTCTTATGAAGCTCGTATGAGTACGCATATGCATATGCATACATATATGTACGTATATATGCATATATACATCAGGGCAATGAGAAAAGAAAGAATGGGGAACAGAATTATATGCCAGGGAATTAAAAAAAAAAGGCAAAATACTTTCAATATTTTCTTTTAGTCTTTTCCTTATTCATTACGCTTCACTCAGAGAGGAAACTGGGCTTCCTGAAATATCATCACTTCAAGAAATTTCCAAAAGGAAAGCTTTGGGGTTTGTTTGTGAGATTTTCTTCTTTTGTCTAGAAACTTCCTTTTGCCTACTCTGTGATGGTACTGCCACTGGGGAAGCTTTCCCACCTCACACAATAAGTGTGACAAGAGTTTTGGACTTGTGTGGGGCCATGCTCAGAGCCAGGGCCAACTTTTGAGGAAGCTGACATTTGGGCTGGGCCCACAGCTCTGGTGACTCATCCCCAGCCATGAGGAGAAACTGCAGCCTCCCCTTCCAGCCACTGTGACTGCAGTACTGGACCAGCCTCGTCCCTAGTGAGCAACCCCAGCCGGTGCCCTTTGAACACCTACGCAGCAGGAGATGGAATCCAGGGGAAGGAGGTAAAAAGCCGCTTTGGCTGTCCTCTCTCCTCCCCCTTAAAGCTCTGTCTGCTGCCTTCCAGGGATGTAAAGAAAATTAATTTGGGATTGAAGCATTTGGAGAGCAGTGGATAAAAGGTGCTCTAGAAGAACATATTGTTACAGATGTTCCTCTCCTTACTGCTAGAGCAAGTCAAGATGAAAACATACTGCATAAACTGTGATGTGCCTGAAATCTAATGCAAACTGTTCCCTTTCAAGCAAGCAGTAAAGTCCTCGGAGCTAAAACCGTGTCCTGCAGGCAGCAGAGGAGGAGAAATGCTCTCTTTTTTTTTTTTTTTTTTAATTATCGTATTATTAAAAATAAAATTGTGCTTGGGGGCATTCAAACAATGTGGTGCTGAGGAATGGGCATGAAGCAGATGACACTATTTCCCTCTACTGGGAGGGAAATATGTATAATAACAGGAACGTCATTCATTAACTTTGAGAAAATGATGATGACATTAGTGAGGCTGCAGGATACCTTCTGCCATCAGGTAAAGGATGGTTCAGCCAATGCGGGGACCAGGCTTTGGAAGTTCCTACTGGAAGAAATAGCAGATGGAGGTGGGAGTTAATTTTTAATTTTTAATTTGGAAAAGTTAATATAATTCCAAGTTTTATACCCTGAAGAAGAAACCACTTGAGGCAATGTCATATTCTTGGCTCCCTGGTGGGTTACATAAACTTGCAGTTGCAATGCTTTTTATTTATTTAAGGGACACCTTGTGCCTTGGACTGAAAGTCTGCTCAGGAGCAGTATAATAGTGATCCCCTTAGTCTGGCTATGTGATCTGGTATGTGATCTGGTATGTGCCTGCTACTTTCCCAATCCCCTTGTCTGTAGATATACAGAGAACAGCCAATATAAGAGTTGTCCCACATTTCTGGAATGTGGGAATCAGCAGTAGTTGACCAGAGCAGGCATATCATGGTAATATTCCGCAATAATTTTCCCATCTAAAACAGAGGTTTTCTTGGCAGGTGGGGGGAAACTAGGGCTGAGTTGCACCTCACCCAGGTTTTCATAGGAGAATAAATCGTACCTGTACCACCAGTTCTGCCACCATTATGTCTGGAGTCAGAACACTGCACTGTGTGGGATTCATTATACACTATGTCATTTCTTCCTTCTTCTCCTTCTTCTGGACCCTCTATTTCTTACTCAGACTCCACTTAGCAGGCTGAAAGGAGTAATGTGTTATGTGGCATACCATTCAGGCTGGAAAAGGGGAAGGTTGGAAAGGAAGAGGAAAGCTCACAAATTATCGGTTCTCGTTTGGCTCTTAACAAAAGCACCTGGACTCATAGAAAAAAAAATGACTATCTGTGATGAGTGTCAAATGAGCAGAGGGAATGGATAATTACTCTGTAGAATTGAGTTGTAGTTGTCAAATGAACAATTTTTCATTGGAGCAGTGAATAACAGATGATTACTCCTGCTTTTTACTAGGTTTACTCCAATGCAGATGGATAACAAGGTAACAGGAGGCCTGAGAACTAAGCAAAGATGCACTGTTTGAGCAGAGGCCCAAAGCCTTGACATTTTCCTGGTATCTGCTTGACCATGGCTATGCCAGGCTTCCCACAAGTGCTCCTGGATGAAGTCTCCAGGCCTGGCTGGTACTCAGATGGAAGACCACATGCAAATCTCAAGTAATGTGGAATAAGTCAAGGAACAGGCAAATACTAGACTCCAAAACCCAGGCAAGTTGAAAAACTATGTTCCAGCCCTGTTGTGACCACAGAGAAGGCGTGACAAGGTTACCTGCTCACGCAGCTATGGAGGAAACTGGAACTCAATCCCAGGTGTAATTCACATAAAAGATTCAGCTTTTCTATGCTGAAAAATGGGAACACCGGGTATTTTTTACTGTGCAGAGTTGGGATAAGGGGAGTCCCTAAGTTTCATGCCTGATGTAAGGGATAAAGCAGCTGCCTATGAAACCAGACAGGTCACAAGTCAAGATGAAGCCAACTTATGATCCCTGAAAGGGAAGTCCTGCCACCAGATGTGACATTCGAGCTAAGTTGTTGTTCTGCCATTTACTGATGGCTCTGGAAAAAGAAGAAAAAAAAACCTTTTTTGAAGCAGGTTTTCTGGATAGTTTATTCGGAGAGATATATGGTCTCTGTGAAAGTCCTCAAGGGCCAAACTTGCTGCTCATCCAAGGACCTTCTTTCATCCCTACCCTCAAGCAATAATTCCCTCGGTTTTTCCCCAAAAGTACTGGGAGCTGCATGTCCTCTTTGTTGCTCTTTTCCCATGCCCAGGAGCTCAGTGTAACTCACTCAAGAGCTCTGTTTGTTATCCATTCCCCCACCATATATCACAGTTTTCCATTCTCCTCTCCCCTCTTCCCTTTTTCCAGGCAACTCCTCCTATCCAATAACTTCTCCCTTGCTTGGTTTAGAAGTTCTTCAAAACAGCTTTCACACAGAACACAGAGATTAGTGCTGAAGATTTGGGGATGCAGAGAGGGGTGCAGTATCAATTTAGGTGAGTATCTAAGTGAGCCTGCATGGCAGATCCCAACTTGGATTCCCATGGCAACCAAATCTAATTCTGGACAGGGAGACTGGAAAGTTTAAGGCATTGTTATCCACTAGACCAAAGTGAACAAAATCAGTCCACTTCCCAGGCCCCCCAAAAAAACAGTCTCATGATAAACGCACCAATTTTTCTTTGGTCACAGGGTATTGGCATTTGAAATCTCCTGGAACAACGAGATGGGAGAAGGGATTTTTACTTGGATAAATTTAGTTGATGCCAACAACGAGGTATTTGATTTATAAGACAGAGATTCTCAGATTGGGGTCACTACTAACAAAGCAACAGGAAGGATAACCTGGCAGTAACAACAGTAGCCGGTCTTAATTTAGGATCTCTGGGTTCTTCAGTTTGCTCTGTGGAAGTCATTGCTGGAACTGCACAAGACTTTGTTGGAACAAACAGATCCTTGAAGAAGGCATTTAGACGTGCTTAATCTCAAATATATGAAAGGTCCTTCTGAAGCTATTAGGACTTACATCCTTACTAGATTGAATCCTCAGTTTCTGTATTTGTCTCCATTTCCCCAGCTACTACATGGGGTCAGTAAATTGTATGCAGCTTTGGGAGTCACATAGACACTACACGAAGAGTAGACGGGATATTAACATAATATTAAATCATAATGCAATGGGTGAGCAGTTGGCTGATGGGTCGGGCTCAAAGGATTACAGTAAATGGGGCTACATCGGGCTGGTGACCGGTCACTAGCGGGATTCCACAGGGATCCATCTTGGGGCCAATGCTCTTTAATATCTTCGTAAATTACTTGGATGCAGGACTCGAAGGATGACTATCAAAGTCTGCCGATGACACAAAATTGGGAGGAGATGTGGACACTCTTGAGGGCAGAGAGGCCCTGCAGAGAGATCTGGACAACGTAGAGAGCTGGGCAATCACCAACCGTATGAAGCTTAACAAGGGCAAGTGCTGGATTTTGCACCTGGGACATGTCAACCCTGGATGTACGTACAGACTGGGGAACAAGAGGCTGGAGAGCAGCCCTGTGGAGAAGGATCCAGGGGTTCTGGTCGACGGCAAGCTACACATGAGACAACAGTGTGCCCTGGCAGCCAAGAGGGCCAACTGTGTCCTGGGGTGCATCAAGCACTGCATTGTTAGCCAGTTGAGGGAGATGATTGTCCCACTTCTACTCTGCACCGGTGCGGCCTCATCTTGAGTACTGTGTGCAGCTTTGGGTGCCACAGTATAAAAAGAAGCTACTACAGCGTGTCCAGAGGAGAGCCACAGAAGGGTTTAGAGGGGAAGCCGTATGAGGAGCGGCTGAAGTCACTTGGTCTGTTCCACCTGGAGAAGAGAAGACTGAGGGGACACCTCATCATGGTCTACAGCTTCCTCACAAGGGGAAGAGGAGGGGCAGGCACCAATCTCTTCTCCCTGGAGACCAGTGACAGGACCCGAGGGAATGGCAAGAAGATATGCCAGGGGAGGTTTAGGTTGGACATTAGGAAAAGGTTCTTCACCCAGAGGGTGGTGGAGCACTGGAACAGGCTCCCCAAGGAGGTAGTCATGGCACTGAGCCTGACAATATTCAAGGAGCATTTGGACAACACCCTCAGACATATGATGTGAATTTTGAGGTTGTCCTGTACAGGGTCAGGAGTTGGACTTGGCGATCCTTGTGGGTCCCTTCCAACTCAGGACATTCCATGATTCTATGATTCTATGATTCTATGAACAGCTCTTCTCCTTCCATATTACATGCCTCTGCATCCTTAAACTGGGCTATGTCAAACAACGTGAGGACTGAGTCTGTAGTTACCTGTCTTCTGTGGAGCATCCTCTCCTGAAAAAGAACATTTCTTTCAATGGAGAAAGGAAAGTTGATACTGAGGTCAAAATAAGAAGGCTACAGTCCTCAAACCTACCTGGATCAAAAACCTATCCCACCTGGAGTCACTCCAGCTCCCCGGGAACCTCAACAGAACAGGGAAAAGCAGTTCTTTTGTCAATAGGATTTTCTCTACCACACTGCCTCGAGGCTTTAGTCATGCAAACAACATGCAGCCAGAAGGCTGTGCTGCCATCCAGCGAGACCTGGACAGGCTGGAGAGCTGGGCCAAAGGGAACCAAATGAAATTCAACAGGAGCAAGTGTAAGGGCCTGCACCTGGGAGGAACAACCCCACGCACTGGTACAGGTTGGGGGCTGACCTGCTGGAAAGTAGTACTGCTGAGAAGGACCTGGGAGTGCTGGTGGACAGCAGGCTGATCATGAGCCAGCACTGTGCCCTTGTGGCCAAGAAGGCCAATGGGGTCCTGGCATGCATCAAAAGGAGTGTGGCCAGCAGGTCGAGGGAGCTTATCCTCCCCCTCTACTCCGCCCTAGTGAGGCCACATCTGGAGTATCGTGTCCAGTTCTGGGCTCCCCAGTTCAAGAAGGACAGGGAACTGCTGGAGCAAGTCCAGCAGAGAGCTACAAAGATGATCAGGGGACTGGAGCACCTCTCTTATGAGGAAAGGCTGAGACACCTGGGTCTGTTCAGCCTGGAGAAGAGAAGACTGAGGCGGGATCTTGTCAGTGCTTATAAATATCTGAAGGGTGGGTGTCAAGAGGATGGGGCCAGACTCTTCTCAGTGGTGCCTAATGAGGGCAATGGGCACAAATTGGAACACAGGAAGTTCCAGCTGAACATGAGGAAAAACTTCTTTACTGTGAGGGTGACAGAGCATTGGAACAGGCTGCCCAGGGAGGCTGTAGAATCTCCTTCTCTGGAAATATTCAGAACCCACCTGGATGCAGTCCTGTGCACCCTGCTCAAGCAGGGGTGTTGGACAAGATGATCTCCAGAGGTACCTTCCCACCCCAACCATTCTGTGATTCTGTGACTCCAAGTACAGTTAAATTCCACCTCCATGCACTACTTTATATAGGTTGAATGCTCCATAAAGATATGGAGGTCTTAGCTCCTTGAACTGTATTTGAACCAAATACTTGTTTTGTGACCTAAAGATTCAAGTTAAATGTTTGTTTCATTTTACTCCTAGCTGAGATGTAGAAACCACTCACTCCATATCAGCAACCCTGTCACCTCTCCCTCCTGCAAAAAGCACAGTTTCTTTTATTCTTGCAGAGCTCTGTGAGACTATACTTCTGTGCCATGGGATATTGCTGCTTTGTTCTGTGACCCTGGGGCTGGTGACACTGTCTTACCTATGCCCGAGTGCCATGTATTGGCTCCCAATAACAGGAATGACTGTGTGCTGGGCATTCTGGACTGGAAAGGACTTTCAAAGTCACCAAATCCAATCCACCACTGTTGCAGAGAACTATAAGCCTCCCATAAAACTGATCAAGATCCCTCTTGAATAATAGCTGCCTATTTTTGCCTCAGGAATACCAAGACTTCACTATTCTACTGATTCATTAGAAAGTGTCTTTTGGTTTCCATTATCCAAGATTAATTTCTTCCCAGTCGTCCTTGCGCCAACAAAGATTTCTGGTTGAAACAGTTTCCTCTCTTTCTGGTGTTCACAATTTTGCATAAGTTACCAGCAATATTTATCCTACGGGCTGTCTCTGTACTGGGCAATATCCTTCTTCTGTGGCAACAGGGTAGGGAACTTAACGTTATTCAACATATCAGTCCGTTATGAGCTCTGCCCAATGACACAACAGCTAGAGCAGGGAACAGGACAACACATCTAGGGAAAGTTTTTATTTATGGTGCCATAGAAATGCCATCCGTGATTCACTGGGTGGAATTATCCTAGAACAGGAAACAAAAACGTAGTGCATAGAAAACAGTGATAAACATCAAGCTGATAAATGATCCTAATTCCTTTAGAATAGCTTGCTTTTTCTTCCCCATTAGCCTGCTCCCTAACCTTTTTGTAACAAAAATAATTTTCCATGAATCACAACCATATCATTATAATGAGTGCAAGGAAACATCAGTTTATGTAAGATCGAGTTAAGTAATGGGAAATATCACGTTAAGTATAATCTAATTATACTTTGTTCCACAATAGAAGGGACAGATGTATTTTTCAGATAAGAGTGAAAAGCAGCGTATAAATGTGTGAAATTGTGGGAGAGAATCACAACATCTACCATTAGGCCCTGCAGAGTCAAGAAGCCAATTGAAACTACCTAAGACAACAGTTTCTCTGCTGACACTGCTGGGAGTGTAGTTCTTAACCAAACACCTACAACAAATGTCTAAAGGTATGCAGCTAGACACCATCCTTTCCAATCAAAAGTAAAACCACAAAATGCTTCTTTTCCAAAACAGGCCTTCCTAAAGCAGTGGCCCAGAACTCTGAAATATACCCAGAGGTCCTACCATTTTAAAATGTCAATATGTTTGTGCTCCTGGAACTCCACAAGGGGATGATGAGTCATAAAATTTATGCCAACAAAGACTATTATCAATGTCTTGTTCACCTTAATAATTGACACGGGTATAAAATTTAACTCAGTATTCCCTGCATTGGAGCACAACTTTTGTGTGAGATACAGGATTTCTTTTGCAAAGATATTTGATCTTCACCTGTACAAATTCTTATCTCCCTTGCAGCCTGTCTGTAAGGGTCAGGAAATGTTTATGAAGTGCTTTGAGAGCTTCCTTGGGGATGCAATGTAGAGAATGTGTAGGCAAACAAATAAAAAGTCAATTTCTATCTAGTTACTCTCATGTTGTTTTTACTTGGAGACATTGCTCTTAATACAGCTTGAATTCAAATAGATGATTAACAAATCGTAGTGCATATACTACATTACTACAATGTGATACTTTCTGTCTTTCAATAAACACTATTTACACAGTATCAAATTCTGCCATGAATTACACCAGATTGAAACCAGAGCAAACAGCTCTTCAAGTCAACAGAGTCACTCCGGATTAATGGAAAGAAGTGAAGGGTTTCCAAGACTACTGTCAACTCATTCAAAGCTTTTTTAACCTCTAGGGTTATGTGTATCAGTAACTCAATAATGTGCTTGGAAAATCACGCAGCTGATTAACAGCAAAGCGCCCTGGGTAAGGTGTAATTGAATTGGAAAGAAAAGGTGCTTATTCCCAGGGTAGGGAAATGTAGGCAGTACAAAGAGCTACATGTCCAAACAAGATCCTGTATCAGAGGAATGACAGCTCTATTTATGGGCCCAAGTGTGACTGTTAAGGACACAAGCGAGCTAACTAACTTGGAAATTTCTGTGATATTGGCACAGGACCCTTGATTGCAACGTTTCCTTACAATCAGTATTGATCTCAGTCTAGTCCATGAAGCACAACTCATCTCACCCCAAAAGAAAAAGGTCAGATTTACTCCACTCCAATGCAGATGTAGATGACTTATTTTAGTCAAATAAATCCCACTCCTGGTGCCCACATTGTTAAAACAAGAGCAAACCCCACTGTTCCACCCTCACTTGAGCATGACTCATGCATCACAGTGCAGTTAAATCCCTTTGGGAAGATGGACCTCCCAAGCATTTCACCAACTATTCTGTGGGACAGGACATAGGTGTTGCCCTACAATAATAGGAAACACCTGTAAATTAAGTGAAGTAGAAAAAAACTGTTGTGGTTTACCCCTGGCCAGTAACTAAGCACCACGCAGTTGCTCACGCACTCACCCCCCTGACCCACTCCAGGATGGGGAAGAGAATTGGAAGGGTAATAGTGAGAAACACACTCATGGGCTGAGATAACAACAGTTTAATAATTGAAAAGAAATAATAATAACTAAAAAAATTGTAAGGAAAAAAGAGAAAAAAAAAAAAAGAAAAAACAAAGAAAGAGGAAAATAAAACCCAAGAAAGACAAGTGATGCAAATGAAAATAATTCCTCACCACCAACCTCTCGATGCCCAGCCAGTCCCCAAGCAGTGCCCCCTGCCCCCAACTTCCCCCCTAGTTTTATTGCTGAGCATGACATCATATGGTATGGAATATGCCTTTGGTCAGTTGGGGTCAGCTGTCCCACCTGTGTTCCCTCCCATCTTTTTGTGCACCTCCAACCTACTCACTGGCAGAGTGGTGTGAGCAGCAGAAAAGACCTTGACACTGTGTTAGCACTGCTCAGCAATAAAAAAAACATCGACACTATTTTAAGCACAAATCCAAAACATAGCCCCATACAAGCTACTATGAAGGAAATTAACTTTATCACAGCCAAAACCAGTACAAAAACAAACAAATGAATTGGGGTTGTTTCTTCTAGAAAAATTTAAATTTAAAGAGAGATTTTGATAAATAATTGCAGATATATTCTCCATGACCAATGAGTTGAACAAAGATTGTCTTAAACTGAAACAAAAAAGGAATCCATTAGACATTAAGAAAACCTACCTAATGAGTAGGAAAGCTAAGCCCAGCCCTGTTTTCTGTGATTCTGAATGGTTTTCACATTGTTTCAGAATGAGATGAGGCAGAGGCAGAGAAAAGAAGAGTCTCCTAGCACCCTGCTCTGATTCTTAACAAATTGCTTCCCATTAAAAGTAACAACGTTTTCAAATGCTTGCAGTGATCAGCAGGGTAAGTCATTGTCCCTCTTGCACTACAAATAAATTCTCTTTGCTGTCTTATTTGTGGACATAACTGGTTTGTTTTTTTTTTTTCCTTTAACATTTCCCCGTCTTCTGTAATTTCCCTTTAACTTGATGATGATCTGAGATTAGTTTTATTGGGTTTGTTCCATATTTGTTTCATATTTTGAGACCCCAGATGAAAAAGTTGTACACATATATATAGTATTGACATGACTGAACAGACCATCAAAAAAGCTTTCGAAGAAAGATCTTGATTTAAACAGGTGACAAACAGTAGGAGAGAAGAAATTTGCCTGAAATTACTTGGAAAATCATAGAATAATTTAAGTTGGAAGGGACCTCTTGAAATCATCTAGTCCATACCCACACATCTTCTCCCCTAGCTCAAGCAGGATCAGCTAGAGCAGGTTGCTCAGGACCATGTCCAGACAGCTTTGGAATATCTCCAAGAATGGAGACTCCACAACCTCTCTGGGCAGCCTGTCCCAGTGTTTGACTACCAGCATGGTAAAAAAATGTTTTCTTGTGTTCAGATGGAATTTCACATGTTTTAATTCATGCCCACTTCCTCTTGCCCTCTCAGTGTAGCTGCTTCTTCTTCTTCTTCATTGCCTCCCATCAGGTGTTTATATACATTGATAAGATCCTCCTGAGCGTTCTCTTCTCTGGACTGTCCGAGCTCTCTCAGCCTCTCTTCATATCACAGGTACAAGCAAAACTAACAGTTATGGCTCTTGAATCTTAGCTCTGTGTCCCATCACCAGAACAAAGGCTGCTGCCATTACTGACTGCTGCTGAGGATTCAGTGGCGGTATCCTTCACAGACGTGACTGTGAATTAAAATTAGTGAGGAGAATTTGGATGTAGCGTTAGCATGAAGGACGGAGGAAGACCTGGCAGAAACATGCCACGGCTTATTCTATCTTATGTAAGGTGTGAAGACTAGTCAATCTATTTTTAATGACATCTCAGTCTCCAAGCTAAGCAGTTGGTATGATTCTCATGTTTCAATTGCATAGCAATGACAGTGAAGTATTTGAATCCTAACTAAAGAAGAGATAATGCACCTCCTATCTGCATGCTTAGCACATTGTGCTACCCCCTCTTTCCTCCACCCTCTACAACAACGTCTTACGTGTGTGCTCCTGTGATGTATAATACACACTGTTGTGCGGCCCTGCCCTTCTCCTGCTCTCCATTCAAATCAGTTTTTAAATGCTGTGACTCCAGACACTAATGTTTTAGACAAGTCTGAAACAACTGAGACAAGGCTGTAAGCTGAAAATAATGTGCAGCAGCATAGTTGAGTGGCTAATCAATACATGAACTATCAGCTTCTCAGATCAAGGAATTAACAAACCTATTTTGCAGTAAATGAAATGAGTTTTAGGGGGAGAAAAATAAAGCTGCTAACAAGACAATGTCTGAGGTTTTTTTTTTTTTTTTTTTAAGAAAAAATAATGAAGGAAAGAATTCAAACATTAACATTTGAATCTTTTGGTACTCTTAGTTGTGCTTGTTCTAACCAGCCTTGAAGAATTATGATGTCAAATTTACAACTGAAGGGTACTCACCACAGCTTGATGGTGGGGAAGAACTAGGGATGGCCCTGATGTTAGAGCTCCACACATATCTCTACAGCCATGAATGTTCTCTGACCCCAGCATAAACTGGAGAAGTTTGAAAACTAGTATATCACATGCCCATTGTAGGGAATACTTCATAAAAAAAAAAATTAAAGAGCATTTGTAAATCTTCTTCCTTTCTGCCTTAAATCAAATTGTGACCTTTTTTATGTCAAAAACTATGAATACTGCCTTTGTAATTTCAAATTCCCAAAATCAAAGTAAGACTGGAGAAGTCAAAAAGCATCACGAGCTGGTTTAGGCAGCTGCCACATGCTTATTTCACAACTATATCCCCTACCCCTACAGCCCTACTCACAGCAGGCAACTAGTTAGTCCAGGCCACCTGTTGCAAATAATATTTCTTCCATAAGAACACCGTTACAGAGCAACTGTGTTCTGCATGGTTGCAAGACTGTGTGGGAAGAGAAATGTACTAGCAATGAGGTGCTATTTGAGCCCCGTGACTGCTCTGCTGTGTCCCTGCAAAATTCACTGCCCTGCTTTGTGTTGCAGTGTCATCATCTGTAAAAATTAGCTTCTCTTGTGTTCTGTCATGCATTCCCCAGGGACTGGATATTGTTGTTATTGTAAGCCTTAGTACCTTGACTGGGGAACCTCTGGTGATACCCATCATGAACTGAGCAAAGGCAGCCCCTGAAGCTTCCCAATCAAAGAAAAACCTCCCAGAGAGAGAATCCTTTGCCCCCAGTTGCTGGTGAACAAGGAGAATTGATTGAATGCTTCAGACCTCATCTGCATGTCTATAACATGGTGATATGAGATATTTTTGTTGAAGTATCATGAAATTTTGAAGTTGAAGTGAATAAAACATCATTCATGTCTGACAATGGATGGGAAAGATATCTGTGTCTAGCTGTGTCTGGCATGCAGGTTCATCCTAACCTTTGGTGCAACCTGTGGTGACAAGCATGTCTGGGCATCTGGGAAATAGACTGTATCAAATAGTGGCTACCTGTGGAAAATGTTTATACATGGTTGTGTAGGCAACTGGCCCACTCTATAATGAGCTGAACCTCTGCAAGGATTGCATGAAGGTGACTGATACAAAACAGTAACAGAAGAGGGAAAGATTTGGTCTTAAACTACTGTAGTTAGTGGTGAGTGACTGGTTCTGGGAAGAGCAGATCTACCCAAGCACCAGTTCAAGGCTTAAAGTACTGTTTGATTAGTTTGGTAAGAATCTCTAGATATTTTTTGCCTGGCAAAGGCATCACTTAAAACTACTGTAAGTGGTATTTCCTCTTATTTGAACAAACCACTAATAGAAATATAAGTTCTATAGACCACTTAGTCCCAAGATATTGAACAAAAATGTAATCTGAGCAAGGCAACATTTACATCATCTTTATTAAGCAGAGGAGGGGTTGACACTATACACACTTTCATCAGAAGCATCCCAGAACATTCTGGAGTGTCTGCACCTTATTTTCAGGCTTATCTAGGTAATGGATGAAGAGTAAAGTGTGACTTTGTCAGGCAGAGGCAACCTCAAACAATTCTCTGCAGCTCAGTTGACGGCATAGCCTGGGGGATGCTGTTTGCAAGTGTAAAAGGCAAAAGGCCCATCACAGGAGCCCAGTGTGTGATATTAAACTTTCTGTAAAAGGCCATCCTCAAATTAGGCCCATTATCTCTGACATACAATCTCCACACAAGTGAAATATTTAGTGCTAAGAGTTTATGGCATTTCCCTAGGCAAAACTGTATGCAGTTCACAGAGCTTTTGCTTGCAGAGAAGAACTTGGCAGCTTTTCTCAGCCAGTTTGACCAAGACCATGAAAAAAAGTCTCGTGCATACAGTGTCCCTTGTAGGATCAGAACGTTAACACACAGAGCTACAGACCTACTGAAAAAATATACTCTGGGCTTTATGGTACTTCACAGCTTTGGTGTGTGCCCAGTGTAAAGGTTGATGAATTTTTGTGCTGCCCCAAGGGCACAGTGGGAACATTTCTCTAGCAAGCATGCCTCATTATGGGGCAGAAGGAGAGGCACAACAACCTCAGACTGAGGCTATAATAACCTCTATAACGAGATGTCCCCTGACATTATCATGGATCATATGCCTACAGCTAGGGAGGGTGTCCTGGCGCAGAGTAGGGAGAGAGGACAGAGGAACTGGGAGTGTTCCTCTCCTCACAGTTGGTGTCTGGAGAGGCTTTGTTCTTTATATCAAGAAAGAACCTACAGGGCCAAAGATCTGAATCTGTAGGTAATTTAAACGCACGCACTGATAAACAGAGTCCCCAAAGACCCTTCTGCAGGACAAAAATCAAGGTAAGAGGTGAATAGTGACTTGTCCGTGGAGCTGAATCAACTGTTCCATTTCTGCCTCTGCACCTTATTCCTACCTCACGCCTGGACTGACCCGTTGGCTGGTCTTTAAAACAATATAGGCTTTCAGGCTGAAAGTTATGACTATAAACGTGTTAGCATTAACATTAAGCAAGTCTTGAGAATTTACTGTGCTGCTTTTAGTTCATACTTCTCTTGGAGAAAACAAAATAATCCTTTCTTTTACTCTTTCTAAATAAGAAAAGGCAGGGATCCCACATTTACTTCTAATTACAGTGCACTTTACTGTGCAGCCCCAGTGAGGGGAAAAGGTTTTTGAAGTCTGCAACATTGAGTGAGAACTGATTGCTAAATTTGTCTCTGGGAAGTTAGCTATAACTAAAATGTACTGAGTAAAAACAACCAGATCATTGTTTTGCTAGTGGTACAGGTTAAATAAAACCTGCATAAATCAGGCGTTTGGTTGGGAAAGCCAAGCCCGGATATAGTGTAAGTCCTGTTTCAGGAGGGCACTGACGTAGTGGGCCGATGCAGCACCTGTGTCTACTTGTGGTGATGATCAGCTGTCATGAAAGACTTGCCACTCTGTCCTCCTTGCATGGGAAAGGCCAGTTACAGTGTCTCCGTAGTTCCACAGAGCCAAACATACCCACTTGGGTAGAACAGGGTCTTTTGGCTCTTTCTGGGTTACGTTGTTGCTTTGGGACTCGTTTTCCAGTGTGTTTTGGGAACTGGGACTGGAAATTAGTAGGAAACACAAGGTATGCTGTGCCTTCACTTTCACAGGACATCATTCCAAGATGTATTAAAACACGACCCCAAAGGTAAATCAAGATCCAGTAGAACACAGCTGTAGCAAGGGATTTTATTTGATGAGTTTTCATTTAACAGGCAGTCATGATTTTTTTCTGTTTTATCTGGCTTATAAAATAAGTGTCTATTTTTTGCCAGTTATGGTTTTTATGTACCTCTGCCTACTAATATAGTGGCAGATGGTACAGGCAGGTATGTGTTAAGGTGTATGTACAGATGGCTCACTCTGTCTTGTGGTAGCTCTGACAAGATAACAACATGAGGAACTGCAGGATGCTACAAAGGGGAGTAATGTATATGCAGATGGCCTACGCTGACTCATGGTGCCACTAACAAGACAGCAAAATGAGAAATGACAGGACACTATAGATAGCAAAAAAAGGTAATAGCTTGACAAAATTGCTGTCAAAGTTAGAAATTACCAGGGCAACCAATTAACGGTATAAAAACAGCAAAACCAGGGCTGATGGGGAAATGGTACACGGAAGTGAGCTGTTTATTTGGGAGGGGATGAGGGTGGTAAAGGGGAAGATCTTGTGGGGGAAAAGGGGAATACAAGGTGAGCCAAATCATGTGTTCACAGCTCCCTGTCAAGCAGCTCTGAGCCTGACCAACATGGCTTGGAGCAAGACTGTAAACACATTGTTGCTCCAACTGTGCTTGCATCTGACTCTCATGTGCACTCAGGAGGGATCTGGATGCTTTCCCCATTGCTGGGAGGGAGGACCCGGAGGAGATGGCTGGAAGTCTGGACTTCCTGACGGTATGAAAGTCAGAGTGCTGACAATCTTTTATAGAAAATTTTGCTTTTGTGACTTTTGAGGGTGATTTTGATGTTGTGTATACCCAGCCTGTTTTTGAATCCAGAAATGAATCTTCCTTTATTCAAAGAAACCCCAGCACCATGCTGCCTAAGTTCAGCTCCTGATGATATTATTTATACACCACAACTGCCCAGAGGTGGTGGCACAGCATAAACAGGAAAGTTAATGCCTTGGACAGTGAGCTTAGGAACCGAAGTATAAATTAATGATAAGAATGCAATCAGAAGTACTATCCCTACTTTGTAGAGGAAAATCCACAGAGGATATATGTGAGTTTGTCCTCAGAAGCCACCTTGAGATTACTGTCAAAATCAGACTTGTAGGCCAATACTGGACCTACAAAAAGGGGTCTAGCAGATTACAAAGTGGTCTGGCAGGACTAGAGCTTACTGTGCCCAAAAGTTTGCTAATAGGAACGCCGTTCAGTACAGGAGACTTACTGCCAAGAAGAGGGATTCCTAAAGAGCCACAGGAAGGTCAGAGCTGCCTGTGGCCAGCTCCTTGCTCTGGTTGTGTTGTGGTGAGCTTCACTGCACAGCTCCTGTCGTGCAGCTCTGCCTCTTCCCAGGTCCCCTGGCCACAGAGCTCATTCCCCATAGGAATGTGGTACTGGAAGGGAACAGCCCAGTTCTCTGCAATCAAAGGCAGAAAAAAACACAGAGCAAACACACCATGTCTCCTCTGATCTCATCAAAGCCTACAAAACCTTTTTGATTGTTCTGGAACAGTTTCTGGCTATAAAGAGGTCATGGGAAGTGAACGGGAAAGGTTAAGGAACCACCAATATCTCATTTCCCTACCCAAAAGGGGAGGCAGAGAGAGACTGTGTCCCTCCCAGTAGATAATACCCCAGGATGCATCTAAAGGGAGGGTCACAGAAAAGTTTTCATGAGTATTCCAGCTGCCCTGAGACTCCTCATGTGCTAGAGATATGTGGATGTGCTAGAGTATAAATGTAAATGTGCATTTATCTCAACATTTACTATCTTTATTTGTTGCAGAGTGTTGTGGCTTAACCCCAGTCGGCAGCTAAGCACCACACAGCCACTCATTCACCCTCCCACCCAGCCCCCACCATGGGATGGGGGAGAGAATCAGAAAAAAAAAGTAAAACCTGTGGGTTGAGATAAAAACAGTTTAATAGGACAGCAAAGGAAGAGAAAATAATAGTAATTATAATAATGATAAAAGAATATACAAAACAAGTGATGCACAATGCAATTGCTCACCACCCGCTGACCAATGCCCAGCCCATCCCTGAGCAGTGATCGCAGCCCCCTGCCCAACTCCCCCCAGTTTATATACTGAGCATGACATCGCATGGTATGGAATATCCCTTTGGCCAGTTTGGGTCAGCTGTCCTGGCTGTGTCCCCTCCCAGCTTCTTGTGCACCTGGCAGAGCATGGGAAGCTGAAAGGTCCTGACTTAGTATAAGCACTACTTAGCAACAACTAAAACATCAGTGTGTTATCAACATTATTCTCATACTAAATCCAAACCACCGCACTATACCAGCTAGTAGGAAGAAAATTAACTCTATCCCAGCTGAAACCAGGACACAGAGTTCAGTGCTCAAGACTCAAATGATTTTGCAGGTAGTAATTCCTGACTTTGTATTTGCAAAATGTAGTTTTAGTTCAACAAGCAAATTGAGATTGACTTGTCTTGAAAAGATTTCCTTATTCTGCCGCACCTCCTGTTTTCAGTGTCAATTTACTGGTTGTGACCATGCTGCTCCCTTGGCAAAAGGCTGATTTCAAGATGTAAGTCTAGTGACAATAGCTATAGTCCTACTGTACTAAATGGACTAAAAGACAGACAGTAGATGTCTTTGTGCTCCCCATGTAGTACTAGGACCTTCTGGGCAATGATCCAATGCTTCTCAGAAGACAAGACTCTAAGAAGATTATAAAAATAACCATATAGTGATTTTGTTGCAGACAAAACAGTCGTGACTCAGAGAATTAATTTAATTACTTGCAAATTAATACCAATTTCTGATCACAGATTCATGTACTGAGAAAAAAAGAGAAATATAAAAAAACACTTCAGTAAACAACATTCCCCCCTTTCTCCAGGTTTGTCTTAAGCCAAAAACCTATTCTACCCATTCCCAGCCTCAACTTCCCTTATTTTCATTGCAGGTTACACTCAGTCTGTCCCAATCCCTTCAGTGAAGTGAAGGGGCACAGGAGGCTGGGGTCATGTCCATAACAGATTCTGTCTGTCCTTCTGTCTGTATTAGTTTCTGTGTGCTACCCTTTGCTTCTGACTGGTTTCTTCCTGCCACATCTTGCTTCTTACTGGTTTTCCTCCACCTCTCCCTGCCTTTTACTGGTTTTCCACTGCTGTACTTTTCTTTGTGCCACTGCCCCGGGGTGGGTTTCCCACAGACTGCAGTCCCTCAGAGGTGTCCCTGCCTCTTTGGTCTGGAAAGGACCCCCTCTGAGGTGTGGCTGCCCACCTGTGATATCACAGGTGTGACAGTCATTTCATTTCTGAAATAAAAAACGCCTCTAGGGAGAGCACAAGCCTCTTTACCACAGACTATGTTAGGCAGGATTTATCATACTGACACTTGAATTCCTCACTAGAAAGGAGCTGACCTTCCCTAGCTGGGCTTCATTGGGCTGAAGACTCCCTAAACGACATGCATCAGTTGTTGCAATGTGCCTCCTGGCGAACTTCAACTCTTCTGGAGGTTGGTGCTTTTCTGTCCTAATGGCTATTGATTTTAGTGCAGGCAAACAGATGTGCAGTATTTAACTATCTAAATAGAGGAAGAAAGAGGATGTGCACAAGTCAGAGACCCAGATGTTTTTTGTGTCTTTAAAGAAGACTATCTGCTCTTACACATGAAGACATGAAGCCATTCCTCTTCCACATGCAATCATGCCTGCGTTTTTCTGTCATTGATAGTTTTAATGGCAGGAGATGGGGTCTGTGTCTCCCTGTAGTGGTCCTCCAAAGCCACAGGGAAATAAATAAAGGAAGGTAAAGGAAGTGACAGCAAAAAAAGAAGTGACTGGCAACTTATAAAGGGAATATTTGCGTAGCCCCACGATCCAGCAAATGCCTTCTGGTGACATTTTACTCATTTGCTGTGTTCCAGACCAGTGGCTTTCCCAGTCGCGTATGGCTATTCCCAAGCACAGAAGTGGCCTTACGCATAGGGACTAGATGTATGACAGCAACGTGGCCACCCATTCCAATATCCTGTTTTAGATAATACTTTTTTGGTTTTTACTTCTTTGTTTGCTTTAGAAAATAAGGTGCCTGTTGACACTGAGGTTAAAGAGGTTAACAAGTATTAAACAGAAAGATAAAAGATGGTTTCAGAGTTCCTCATTTGGGGCTTTAGCTTCAGTGTTTTTGAAGGAATTGCGAGCAGCACTAAATAATTAGTTGTTGTACCAGCCACAGCATCAGAGCTCATCTTCACAGCTGTAATTACTGCATGCTTCTGACACCATAGATATTACCATTAACCCTGCATGTGAATTATCATCTAATTTATTGTCTGAGCTGAAAGCAATTCTGTCTTTCCAGTTGAAAATTTGCAGCAGTGCTTTGTCATGTTAATCTTCAGGTTATGATCTCTCCTCCATATGCAAACCTTGGCTTTCCAGATGGAGGCTTACCTGCTGTCAGCCTTCATGTGCAGTCTTTGGCAATTTTAGGTTTTTTCCTAAAAGCACAGGCAATCTTTATTTCCATGCATAATGAAGAAGCTCATTTAGCAAGCACAGAAGGAAGGATATTCTGAGAGACTTGCGATGCTGAAAAGGCTAATTATTATAATCTCTAAAAAAATAAGAGGTCTGTATAATGTCCTAACTGGTACTGCACAGCTGACAAGTGTACATGTGCTGGCTTTGGTTGGGATAGAGTTAATTTTCTTCATAGAAGGTAGTATGGGGCTATGTTTTGGATTTGTGCTGAAAACAGTGTTGATAACACAGGGATGTTTTCGTTACTGCTGAGCAGTGCTGACACAGAGTCAAGGCCTTTTCTGCTTCTCACCCCACCCCACCAGCGAGGAGGCTGGGGGTGCACAAGAAGTTGGGAAGGGACACAGCCGGGACAGCTGACCCCAACTGACCAAAGGGATATTCCATACCTTATGATGTCATGCTCAGCATGTAAACCTGGGGGAAGAAGAAGGAAGGGGGGGGACATTTGGAGTGATGGCGTTTGTCTTCCCAAGTAACCATTATATGTGATGGAGCACTGCTTTCCTGGAGAAGGCTGAACACCTGCCTGTCAATGGGAAGTAGTGAATTAACTGCTTTGCTTGCATGCATGGCTTTTGCTTTACCTATTAAACAGTCTTTGCCTCAACCCATGAGTTTTCTCACTTTTACTCCTCTGATTCTCTCCCCCATCCCAGCAGGGGGGAGTGAGTGAGTGGCTGTGTGGGGCTTAGTTGCTGGCTGGGCTTAAACCACAACAGTACATGATGCTGACCTACTGTTGGTGAATCTGTAAAAGAGGCCCCTTACACCGCATCAAGTTCTGAAGCTCTCCGAAAAGATGGGGACAGGCCTGTGCCATGTGAAAGTACCACAGTGAACAATCCCAGCATAGGCTGAGGCATAAGCACTGTTACTTGATAAAATATTTCTACGTGAAACTTGTACAAAACAAATGTTTTCATAAAAAGTGTCATGTCTACTAAACTATGGCATTTTTAATGGAAAATGTTAGCTATCAACTGAAGTTAGTTTCAACTGAAGTTAAATATTTAGTGCCAATTTCCTCTGATAAAAATTCATTTGTCTAATTGAATCAAAACATTTTGTTACAAGGAGGAAAAAATGCAGTGTCTCAGGGCTTTTTTCTCCTTTCTGTGTGGGTCTGTCTGGGTAAATTATGCTTTCTATGATGCTTCACAGGCTCTGTATGCACTGATAAATTAAACAGTACCAGGAAACTTTTCCAGGCAGTGGACCTCAAGCATCTTTTAAATGGTACTGTTTGCAACATCAAATTGTTAAACATATCTCTGGTCATGATCCAGGCTCACTCACTCTCTCCCAAGCAATTTCCAGGCACAGGAAGGAGTTAGAGTGGGTCAGGGACTGTTTCCAGGCAGCTGGGTTGGATGTAAACATCAGGATCTGGAGGTTAAGATTGTGTAATAGTTATACAGGTGCAAACTATTTTCTCACAGTTCAGTCCTGAACTTCCCACTGAAGTCTACTCATGGAGAGTCCTTAACACTTTCATCCTCACATTTTTGCAGAGATATAAATAAACTAAGTACCATCTGAGGTCATTCTGGAGATCTGTCAGGAGTGCACCTGGTTCCAGGCAAGTCTTCTGGGTCATGGTCGTTCCACCTCTCCAAGTCTGTGCTAATCTCACCTTAGCTGCAGCAGAAGCAGAAACAGGCAGCCAAAAAGACCTTTTGAAAACATCACCGTACCTGATTATATCTGAAATTTTTGTTTGCAACATAGCAGAACTTTCTGATTCACCCAATCCATATCTAGCCAGTTAATAATCCTCATCTAACTGGAAAAAAAAGGCAATATTGACTGGCACCAACATGTCTTTCCTTTCTCAGGCTCATCTGCTGGTTGAACTTGAAAGAAAGTTAGTTCAAATACTGTGGCTTTTTGTCAAATTCCATTTCACACCTCAACCTCTACTGTAAATCAAGCTACAAAGGCATCTTTACTTATCCAGCTGGGCATGTTTCTTATGTCCTCCTGGAACTCATGTTTTTCACCTCTCTAGACATTGTTCTGACTTGGAAAAGTGACTCCAGAATCTCATAACAGTAACAGAATGTCTGGGATTGAGGAAATCCATTTCTTCCAGTCATCCTGAACTCTGTTAACTGGTGTGATGGTTTATGGGGGTCAGAATTCCTTTGGCCCTCCCAATAGCAGGCGTAAAGAGCCTGTTCTTCATGTCCTCTCTCCATCACACACACCCCCTTCTGCCTAGACTCTTCAAAGAGTATTCAGCAAGGACATAGATATGCTTTCACTCATGGCTGAGGAGATGCTTGGTCGGATGGCCAGCAGCAAGGCCAGCCCAGTATTGATGTCATACAGAATGATAAATCATTTACTCGTCAAAGATTATTTTGTAGTTAACGAAGGTATGTGCAAAACCAGTCACCCACTTTTTAAGCAAGCATAAGCAAAATACTGGGGTCACCAGAAAGATATGCCTTTGGCAAAGGTCCACCATGGCGTTATACCAAGCAACAGAAGAGATATACCAAAATGGCTTTCTTGGAAATATTTTTATGTTCCCAGAGAGTTATGAAAAGAGCAAATCTGTTCAGAAGCTGGTTAGGACACAATGTAGTGGTGAAAGCAGATGTTTGGCAGAATATCAGGCACCTGCTCCAGATGGAAATGATCTCCTTATGATGGTCACAACGAAGGTACTTAACTAGCAACAAGTATCAAAGGAGGTTGTGCTTCTCTTGTGCAAACAGATTATGGTGCCTAACCAACATTCATAAAAACAGATCTTGAAAAAGAAACAGTTTTCAAAAGATTAATGTGATTATTGGCATTACTCACTGAGAGTATTTAAGTGTAAGATCTTAATGAAGATTTTTCCTAGGCACCCTACCCAAGTCCCCAAAGTGACACTTCCCACAAGTGAGCAAAGCAAGTTCTCCTGGGCAAAATCCATCTAGTGTTAAAACACTGTTAAAATGCTTAGAAGTATAGATGAGGTTGAAAATGAGAACCTAAAGGGCAGTGAATATGAGCTTCAAATTAAAATCTGTCAGTGACTGATAGGAGAGTCAAAAGAGTCAGTGACAATATGGTTAAAGAAAATAGCAAGGTATTAAAAAAAGCCCATCCTGGGAAAAATTAACTGATGGGAATTAGAATTACATATGAATTACAGATGAACTACAAATAGTGAAGCAGAATCCATGATCTAAAAAAGTAAGGGTGGAATAGAAGGCTTTTCCTCAGTAATAAAATAAAACTTAGGATAATAATAGTAATAAAACAAAGCATAGGCTCTTCAAATTAAACATTTTCCAAAAAGTAGACTAAGGTAATTTGCACCCATGAAATTTTCAAAGAGTTAGTTAATCAACTCATAACTGAGTTTATCCAAACACATTTTTAGACACAGGGAAATTCCCATAGTCTGGGGCATTATCTGTATAACATCAGTATTTGAGAGAGACAGAGATCAGGCAGTCAGATGTAAATCCCTACTGAAATAATGCCAGAAGTAATCAACAATGCTACTGTTTCATTCTCCATCTTTATTGATATTATTCATCTCAGTTACCATCACTTCTTGTAAATCAGGCTTGATCAAACAAACCTCTTCTCCTTTTTTTTCCTTTTTTTAAATAAATTATTGGTATGATTCATAAAGGTAGCTGGTGTGACTAGCTTTCCATATACCAGATAGTATTTTGTCAAAAATAATTTGTTTAGTGAGAACAGAAAAGGGACATATTAGGTACAAATACTGAGCACAAAAAGTTCAAAATCCAGGTTTTAAAAGGAAAATATTCAGGGTATTTCTTTCTGAGTACCCCAGGAATTAATTGATGGCCCAATATTACTTGAGAGAGAGAGAGGAGGGAAAAAAATAAGAAAGGGAAAAGTGATAGTAGGGATCAACTAATTAATTTTGCCTGCAAAATTTGCAACTGAGAAAAGATTGGTGGAGTAGAACATTACAAGAGAACACGATGCTGTTACTGTCTGACATGGAGTGCTTGAAAAAATAACTGAAAGGCCTCAAAATATGTTTTAACACAGACTCTTTGAGGTCCTGCACACCATACACATTGTGTTAAGAGGACCCGAGCTTTGTGGAAAAAGTAACTGTAACCTGAGGCATTTGCAATTAAGTATTCTATTAAATACAGTCAGCTGGATCACTGGTAACTGATAGGCACACACAAAGGGTGGCTTTCTCCTGTCCCCCAGTCTTAGGTACTTAATTAAAGATGAATGAAGTATTTTCTGTAGGAACCTTTCTCTCTCCTCTGACTGGAGACAGCACTGTATGATCTGCTTAGACTAGACACCAATGGCTAATGTTAGGAGAAATTAATCCTGTCTTTTGCCTTAGTAACTGGAAGAGGTACTTACAGGGTACTATAAGGCTAAGTGTGGGATGCAGTTGCCTAAGCATGGGCACCAGCATTGTCTAAGCATCTTCCTCAGGCTTCAGCTGAATGGAACTCCAAAAGTCCCATGGTGTATCAGAAGTCAAACCAATGACTTAAATGGTTGAACTAGCACAAACACATTTTTTCGTTTAAGAAGAAATAGGTTTTTATGCTTCTAAATAAAGTTTATCAAACAATTGTGCAAAGTCTGCAACTACTAAGGAAAAATATATGAACTGAGTTATCGGCATTGTTCATAACAGCTTCCAGAAATATGTTAGAAAATTGAAGAAAGAGAGGAAGAGTAAAATATCTTACCTCCACAGGAAAAAAAAAAAAACCAGTTCTGGGGTCTTACAATAAGCAGTTTCTCTTAATTTCATCCAACTAGAATAGTATTTTTAACCTTGTCATCATTAGCAGAATCCTATATCAGTAAAATATGAAGTTTAATTTTTCTGAGTTAAAGGGAAGGTTTAAATAACAGTATAGCCTTTTGTAGAATTATTAATAGTGTAAAACTGAAAACAAAACACTGCAAGCACTTGTGGATTTCTTTAAAATTTATTCAGCTTTTTCCATACCCTGTAAATTTAGCAATTAACCTTTGGGTTAATTTTAATTCTTTTTAGTTGTATCCCAGACCAATCTGTCCTAGAGAAACATCTGACCTTCTGTAAAAGTATATTCTCCTTCAGTATTAAAATGCTATTGCCTCTCTGAAAAAAAAAACCTAGCCCCTTCTAACAATATCTACGGGCGCTACTCAACAGTACAGAACTAGTAATAAATTTACAGACAGACAAAATTCCTCTCATAGCAGGACCCTCACTGAAGCCAGCCGAACCCATGGCATTCAGGACAATAACAGCAGAATTTGATCATCAGTTGAACTGATAAAGAAAGCAAACAGAAAAACCCCAATGTACTTTACACAAATTCTGATAAAGATGCTTTTTTAAATGCATGTTTTAAGAACAATTGAAAAATTAAATCCTTTATTAAACCAAACACAATTTCATTTCTCATATTTATCTGAATTATCTGGACTTTCTCTTTCCAAAAGTTTATTTCTAATCAAGTTATGGTTTTCATGATAAGATACTCTTGTAGTCTCTGGGTCAGATTATTTTTTCAGTGATGCTGGTATAATTCAGCATAACTCAGTTGAAACCAACAGTATTGTGCTGAATTGATTCTAATCTGGCCAAGAAATGTAGAATCTAAACTTTGCCATCCTACAAAAACAACAGCCGGAATAATTTCACAGATTTCAGTTAATAACGCTAATTTTATATCTTTCAGTTGCAGACCAAAAAGGCTTTTGTTAAGCAGAGATACATAGACCTGATGCTCACAAATTGAGGTTTATTTGAAAGCTGCTGATTTACCTCATTGTCTCTGGACAAGAAAAAATGTCAAGCCTTTCTATTATGAGAAATAGCTCTTTACAAAAAGAAGGGTCACACACTTGGCACTTTTCCATTCTGATTTTTCTGCTCTGCATTAGCAACAGTCTTACATGCTTCTGCTCAACGAGGATTGTGGCAAGATTTGTACATATAAGGCAGTCTTTGTATCTTTGCTTTTATTCAGTCAGGGTCCAAGACAATCCACAGGGAATAAAAACTGCAACACTCTTAGGGTAAATAACAGCCAGCCAACTTTGTATTTACCTGTGAAGATCTATTTCAATTCTGTGGGAGGACTTGTTTACCAAAAGGTTTGTCTCTTGTTTTCCAACTATACCAGTTAGTCTAATAAAACAGATTACATCTGCATATAGATCTAGTTTTGCCCCTGTCCTTAGACAATCATGGGTATGATAGCCATGATATAGCTATGACATAGTGTCTTTTCAGTGACGCCCAGTGACAGCACAAGAAGCGGTGGGCACAAACATAGGACATTCCATCTGAACATCAGGAAGCTGTTTTTTCACTGTGAGGGTGACTGAGCACGGGCACAGTTTGCCCAGAGAAGCTGTGGAGTCTCCATCCTAGGAGAGGTTCCAAAGCCATTTGGACAGGGTCTTTAGCAACTGGCTCTGTGTGGCCCTGCTTGAGGAGGGGGGTTGGACCAGATGACCTCCAGAGGTCCCTTCCAACCTCAACCATTCTATGAGTGTGATTCTGATAGCAACATACCTACAAACTTTGCTTAACAACCCTGACAGGTTTGCTGTTTTAGAGGGCTAGGAAAATGAGAATGGAGGCAAGCTGTTACTGTCTCATGACATATGAAATATGGTCTCATATAAAATGGCCTGAGTCCTCTTCCAATCTCCTGCTCTCAGCCAGTTTTGTCAACTCAAGTATATATATATATAACTCAATAATGAGTATAACTCAATAATGCTAAAGAAGGCATTTGCCTGTACTTTGTATATTTCCGTACTGTAAATTGCATTATGTTTTTTCTGTCCACAAGTTGTCGTTGCAAGTCTTTTACCAGAAGTACAAAGAGGCAAAGATACCAAGTCTCTCCTTTACACCAAAATCCTCTCACACATTTTATTTCCCCAAAAATGTATATTGTATTTTTCTTCAGTGAATAAAATCAGACATGTAGGTCCAGACCTCCAAATGCCTGGAGCACTAGCAGAAGTTAAAGGAAAAAAAGAAAATTTGAATATTTAAATAGGTTCCTAACACATGTTTTTTATTGGAATGTTAAGGGATGTTCAGCTTGGGGCTGGATTTGGTCCATCTCTGTTTTTAAGCAGAATGGAAGCAGCCTGTATCCCAGACTGCTTTCATCCCACTAGATAAAAGAGTGCCACACACTAAGCTTTGACATTGTTGTCACTGCCTCCTTGTCAGCATAATCCCTGGCATGGTTTTGCTGCACGTCAACAAGCACTCTCATCGGCATTTTTATGTTTCAGAGACCCGTCCCAGTCAGAAGCACTGACAAGATTTGTCTCTCTCCACCCTAAACACTCCTCTAATCCTACTACACAGGCTATACCCCCTATTTCAGTTAGCTATATAGATGTTTTTAATAACAGGAACCTGTAAGAAGTGCAGTTAGTCTTGGCTCTTCTCACATGAACAATGCAGAATATGGGTGTGAAGGCCTGACACTACTGATGTCTATCTCAAAACTCTCACTGGTTTAAGCAAAGAATTTCACCTTAGGTATTTATGCAAACTTTTTGTGTGTAGCTAAGTTGGCCAGAGATCTCAAGAGTGCATATTTCCTTATAGTGTAGAGAATGTGTCTAATGGGGATAGGAATTCATCTTTGCTGCACAGGGACGCTGTCAGGATTGATTAGGTAATAACTTGAAAGCACTATAGGAGTGAATAGTGCTGTGCTATATAAATGCTAAGTATTGTTATTTTTTCTTGCAAAAATACTTAGGAGAATCTGACAGGTTCACAACTAAGCTCTCAAACATAAATACTAAGATAAGTCTGTCTTTGATTTCGTAATACTACACATGGCACTTAGGAGAATATTATGATAGTATTACCTGAGATCGCTTGTTATTTTTGATGAGGTAACAAAATACTGGGAGCAAATGAGAGTTGGTGAAGTATTTTCAGCAGATCATTTTTAAAGCGTAACTCCTCCTTGGTTTTTTATTTCTTTCTATACAGAAAGGCTCTGTGGAGGGACGCATTTTCTAGCGGTATGAGAGACCAGAGAGAGATAAGACAATGCCTCCTACCCATCTTCAACACAGCACTGCTTTGTTAGGTTGTTTGTTTGTGAAGCTCTGCTCTGCAACAGTCACCCTTCCTCTTCAAGATATTAAGGAGGCTGATGTAAGGTGAGGGAGGTGGTTATTCCTCCCATCTGCTTCATGATCTTATTAGCGGTGCTCAGATGACATAGTGGGATGACAAAGTTCCCTATGTAGTTGATAGAAAAAAGGAAACACAAAAGTCTGAAGTAAGTTAGATACCCAAAATGGACATTTTGAACATGTCATTCTCACCAAGGTTTCAGGTATCTTCCAGCACTCTGAGCTCTGCTGTGGGAACATATACCCAAGGGCTGAGCTTTGTCCTAGGACAGATGTACACAGAGACTTAGGGGCTTAGAATTACACAGTCATGCTTCTTAGGGGAAGACAGGGGAAGACTCCAAAAGCACAGAAATGCCTGTAACACACAGAAATCTGTGGAGGAGGCCTGGATACATCTTACTCCATAGGTTCACTTAATGGAGGAGCCAAAAGATGTTAGACTCCCATAATGTATCTAGGAAGGATACCTCCGTGTCTGTCCATCCTTCATAAGACAGATGCTACCACTTCTTGGAAGAGAGAGCTGAACAACTCCTGAATTGACTGAAGAAATGCTGCAGACTGTAGCTCATCATATTAAGCAGAACAGGGTTAGAGTTTTTTTCATACACTATGCTATAAAACATGTAATTCAGGAACTTCTTTCTCAGTGCTAAAGCTGTTGCCAACTGTGAGCCTCTGTACCTCAGTCAGATGAGCACAGGAGACAGATGTGAGCTAAAAACCTCTTCAGCTGTCCCAGTACTGTCCACCACCAAATACAAGTCATTGTGCTAAAACAAGGAACTGGAAAGAAAAAATAAGAAAAATAAATAAATAAATAAAAGAATAAGAAGAAACTGGAAAATAAGGGCTCCAGGAGGGGTGACAGCCAGTCTGCAATCTACATCTCAGTCTATCTTTCCCAATTGACTCTGGAGGGAATCTGGGACAACTCTGTTTTTAACTCAGGATGTATTTAAGATAAGTCCACCCATAAGTTACTTAAGTTAGTCAGACTCATGAGCAGAACCCAGAGTGTGTAACTGTTGGTCTTTGTTTTAAACCCAAGAACAAGACTCCCAGCCTAATGACAGTGGCTACTACTGCAATTTGTATGCTATGCTGAGGAACATGCTTTAATGACCCTCACTCTCATCTTCTGTATTTTTATATGCTCTGATTGTAAAAAGTTCTGGCTAATAAAAGCAAATTCCTAGCATTTGTTTTAATCGTTTTTGTTTTCCTGACTTGTTTCTCAGATATTGCATAGAATATTTTATTCTTCCTGAAAACAGTTATGATTCCCCTGTGTGTGATATTGAACAATCATGTTTTAATCAATGCTACTAAATCTGAAGTATCTCTTGTGCCTCCAGGTATTGATTCCACTCTGTTCCCTTATTTCATTTCTGTAAAACACTGCAGTATTTTCTGCATGTGGGATCAATCTTCAGGCTCAGATCTCTCTATGATCAGATCTCTCATCTAGACAATCAGAAAGGACCTAGGCTTATGGAATATTCTTAAGTTTTTTTCCATGCTGACAAAATTACATCTATGGCTGTAAAAAGTCCATCAAATCTCCCCCCATACACAAACCAACATATTTTGTGGTCCATATTTACATTGTTGCTTTCCCAGGAGTTATTCCTCCGGTGTTACTGAGACTGGAGTTCAGCCTATGATATTCTAATCACGCACTTGGTTCGGCCATGTAGTTGGTTGCTCAGCTGTGTGATTATTTCCAGTACAATGTCTAACATCAGAGAAATTCTGATTATTGGATTCTGTGCTTAATTGCAGACATCAGTGGCAACCTTGTTATCACTGCTGACCCAGGTGATCTAAAGCTGGACTCCATGACAAACACTCCAAATACAACTACAGATATATTTGCAGTTTCTGAAGAAGTGGATGAGTCAGAGCTTTGAATGGTGAAGATCACAGCGATTGGGAAGAGCAGTATCATGGAACTGCACCTGCAAAATCAATTGTACCGCTGCAGCTATTATATTGCAGTTCACTGCCTACTGTAGCAGTGTGACCAGGAAGAAAAGTAGGTAGGTAGATAACAAGATGATTAGTGAAATCTCAAGTCTGCTGTAACCCCAGTGAAGATATCAGCATAGCGATGAGAATCTCTGATTCATGGTGTACTTGTGGAACGGGATACCACTGAGAAACTGAAGTGTTTTCAATATGAGCACTGTCTGGTAGAGAATCACAGAATCACTGGGGTTGGAAGGGATCTTCTTGAGGTCATCTAGTCCAAACCCCCTATTCAAGCAGGGTCAGCTAGAGCAGGTTGCCCAGGATCATGTCTGAGGAAATGTAAAGCAAAGGCTCAGTGATGGTGTGATGTGAAAGATGTTGCAGGGACCTTGATAATAAACAGCAAAAAAATGTGGGCAAGATCACTGAAGTATATTTTAGTTAAAAATTATCTGATTATCTCTGGTGAGACAAGCTATACAGGTGCAGCTTTTCACTAAAACAGAAGTGGCAAAGACAGATAACAAGATAATTTATTAGTGTCACACATGTAACAGACAGATGACTCACCAGGAAGAGACTGTGATTCAGCCCAGATCTGCACAGAGCTGAATTAACAAAGTACTTAAGTATTAGACAGTTTCAGTCTTGCTTAGTATGCAAGAATCAACTGTTATTCCTCTGGAAGGAGGAGAGACATTCATGAACTAAGGAAAGCTTGCTGCTCCAGCTGCAGAACACTAAAAGACTAGCGTCCAACCATGTCATTACAGTCAAGAACGTTCTGTTTGGCTCAAATATGTGTCATATGGATATTTAAGGTACTATGAACCACGATGTCCCTTCCTTAACTTAAAGATATCACAATTTATGAATCATTCTTTAAATTCATAAAACAAGTGAAGATCCAATTATATTGTAGGGAAATTTGAAATAATTTAACATTGATGGAATGGTTTGCCTTGGTTAGCAATGAGGTTTTTTCTTTGGAAAATTGAAAATATGCTTCCTCAAAAGAATGCACATTTTAAAATGTGTTGCTGTTTTCTGTGACTAAATCTCAAGTTTAATTTTAATTAAAGATATTTACAGGAAATCTAGAAATACAGAAATTCAGGCTTTATTAGGTACTTTCCTACGTTAGTAATTTGCAGTTGTGCTCTGGTTTGACTCAAAGAGTGATTACGACTTAAACACAAACTGTTTTAAATATGAAACTGTGACATAGCATACATTAAGCTAATTCTTAGAATAATTTAATCACAGAGATGTTGTTCCCTGTGGAAAGTTTTATAATGCACATGAAATACTTTGTTTTAAATTATGAAAGCACCATATGCACTTTCAAAAATCCTAAAAAATTACTTGTCAGTATAAAATAAAGCAGTCCAATTGTTCATTCACAGTGCGAACTTACTGTTTGGCCATATTCTGAGCAGGTGAGTTAGTTAAAGACGTGAGTTAAATGCATAGTGTGTGTCTTTCTACATATTAGTACTTCATGTTGTTCATGAATTTGGCAAGCCAATTTGCTAGTGAGCATGTGCAAGTTACTTTTCTGAAATTTGTTATCTGAAATTTCTCACAAACAATGCAAGAAGTGATAGAATAACATGACAAGTGGAAAATTAGGAAGCCAGTGCAAAAGCAACCTTTGAGGTTCGGTGGAAAGGATTATGTGAACTTCTTATCTGGCCTCCCATATGAGCCAGTTCAGAAATCTTAGTCAGTGAGATTGCTGCCAAGTTGCTGATAGCTCAGAACCACTTCTTTATTACTCCTTTAGCAAGCAAAGTCACCAACTGAAAATTGTATCTCTGTCCTTGTTTGCAAAGGGATGGGGCCCTAGGACTAACGATTTTAAGCCATCCTAGTATCTTTTTGTTAGTGAATAATGCCTGGAATGAAAACAAGTTCATAAAGTTGCCTGCTCTGTCACTGCCTTCTGCTTTGAGTGCAGTTTCCCTCTGAACAGTCTGCAAACCGTGTCAGTCTTCACAGGGAACATATTATTCACAGGCAGGATACAGGGCAGAAACAATCTGCCTGTCAACAACATACTGCTGTGAGGAGCCCGTTTCCTTTCTCCTCCTTCCAGGACATCATCTTATGCCGTGAAGCCTGACAATTCTTATTCTTGATTCTAGTCCTGGACATGCACTGAGAAACCAACCACAAACAAACAAACTAAAAAAAGACAAAATAAAACAAAACAAAATCAGTCTTACTCTCTTAATCTCATATTCATGAGTGGCACTTGATGGAGAGATCCCAAGAGCAGGTACTTGGAAGGGGAGGTGTGAAAGCCGAACTGACACCACCTAAACCTCCAGAGACCTGCTAGCAGATGCACAAGCTAATTAGCAGCCAGGGTGCTCAGCGCTTGGTGTCCCTCCTGGCTCTGCAGAATTCAGACGTGTTCTAGACTTTCATAATGACTTTTTTGAGAAGAGTGCAGGCATGACTGGGCAGGATTTAGCAAACCCTTTTAATAACTAAGCTGCAGCATTTATCTCAGAGACTTTCTCTAGATGGTGTGTCTACAGAAGGCCAGATTTCTCTGTGCACTCTGCATTCCCTTGTCCTTACACTCTGCTTGTCCACTTACACTCCTGTATCACAGGACAGAGGAAAGAACGCAGGAAGGAAGCACAGCAAGGAGGAAGGGAGGAATGGAAGGAGGGAGGAAGGAAGGAAGGAGCAAATGAATGAACGAACAAACAAAAGAACTTCAAAGTTTCCTCATGCTTCTAATTTCAAGCATCTCTGGTAAGTTTCCGCTCACTCTATTTCTACCTTTTGCCTGATTCTGTCTGTCAGTTTACTATTCTTCACTGGGTCACCAGCCATTAATAATTTTATCCAAAAAATAACAGGTTTTGTTCTGTTTTCTCAGAATTGCAGATCCTACTTCTCACAAAGTGGGTGATATTACTTCTAGCAAAGTTAATAGTACTTTTACAGCTGACCTCAGTGAGAGTGCAATGAAGCCCTTCATTACTGAAAACCTGTATCTGCTTTATAGAATGTGGTTTTGCTTTAAATTCCACATAAATGCATGTTTTTGCCAAGTATGTCTATGTAAGTATATTAAAATGTGAGAAAGTTGCATTCCAATGTGCATGCTTTGAAATTTATGGCATTCCCATGATTTTTATTTATTCTCTGAATTTTTCTGCATTTGGAAACATTAGTAATAATAATAGCTGTTTTCGCTGAGAAAAGCTTACAGAAACAATGTATAATTTCAGCATTTCCCAAATAAATGTGTTTTAAAGCTTCTGAGTACAATACCCTCTTATTCCCATTTGCAGCTCTATTACTACATGAAATGAAATAACACTGCATTAAAAATGTACCCAGTTCTGTTATCCAGCTCATAACTTCATAACACTTTTTGCTTCCAGGAATAACTCTGGTAACTACCAACAATAAATGTAGTTTGCCACTTCATTTTTCTTCCCCAAAAGCAAAGCTGATGAAAAAAAAAAAATCCCTTAGACAATGACACCTGCAGCACAATCTGTCATGCAATTCCTTTGGAGTCAACAAACAACAAATAACTCATTATCCAGACTGAATCATCAAGCTAGATAAGGAGCAACTTGCACCCAAGCACTTCTTTCTGCACATTGCTCAGCTACTAATACTCTTCCATTTCGGAGTCTCTTATTTTGCTGTCTATTTTCAGTCTGCCTCTTGCCATGTGCTGTCCTTTTGACATGCCTTCCTGTTAATCTCTGATAATTCCTGGCAGACTACTTGTTTTCCATTGAGGAATGGTGGTTGAAGCCATCCTGGTGCCTTTTGTGATGGAACGGTTCTGGTGTAATATCAAAACAGACATCTCCTCAAGTGCTGCATTGACTTCCCTGACAAGGATGTTTCTGTCAAAGAGAAACAAGGACAGTTGCTGTTAACCCAGGAAACGTGGTGAAGAACTAGTAGACAAAGGTAGGTAATGCTGGGTGTTCAATGGGTGGGATGCTCCTGCCTCTCAGGGGGACCAGTGGTTTAGCCACTGCATCGGGCCTCCGTGGGTCTAAAATTGCTTCTGATACAGAAGCCAGTAAACCACAGACTGATGCTCTGGGATCAACGCATTTCACAAGCAGCATAGCCCAAACTATCTCCATCTTCTGAGTAGAGAGTAGCCCTTCACTCTCCTCATAGACTGGGTTGGAGAAGTGGGTTGAGGGTATCTGTGGGGCTGCAATGGGATGTTCAGAGCTCGTATTTGAGCAAGCCCTTCCTGTCCTGGCATGACCTAATAAATAGGTCTCTGAAGGACAGCAACAGGGCGTTTTGACCCAGACATACATGAGCAAGAAAACTATTAATCTTGAGCTAAAAAAGCTCACCTGTACCCCACACAGATCCATATTCTACATGTGCTTCAGATACTGGATGGGAACAGGCTGTCACACTATGTATGTGTGGACTAGACTCTCAGAAAAGTCCTTTGACACTTTAATGACCAGAATTGTTGAGCTTTTAGTTTATATTTTGTTAGTTCTATTTTATGTCTCAACCATGTGACAGTGCTTCCAGAAACTCATGCCAACTTGGTATATCATGAATCTGAAGAAGACCTCAGGACCTACAAAGAATTTGCAAGATGTCTGTTGATTTTCCTGGCCTTGTATCAGGCCTCCGATCCTGCACACTTTCTTTTGACGCCCGAAGCTTTCCCCTAGCAGCATTGTCTCTGTGCAATAACCAGGTTTAACATGCTGACCTTGACAAAACCAGGGAGCTCACTTTCCTTTATCTGGCATCTGTGCACCTCTACCTGGGTGAGGCAAAGGCTTTTATTCAAAACTCATTTCTCAGGGCATGTTGAGTGAATCAGTTACTTTAAGATCTGATAACATGTACCCACTTCATTTTTTATGCTCAATTGCTCACCACAATTAAGAATTAAAGCTGCCGTGGTGATCTGGGCAGCTAAGGGACTAAGTTTTGCTGAAATTATTATAAAGGTCCAATATCTGACAGAATTTATGCAGCCACTACTTTTTGACTTAATTGGGGAGTTAGGCTCCTAAATAATTTTGAAGCAGCTGAGATTTTTGAGAATCTGGATCTTGGTGTGCTGGGACTTTGATTTTATAGAAATTTAGATTGACAGATGTTTCTGTCTCTTCCCCGCAGGTAACACT
Organism: Fregata magnificens; assembly: GCA_013389945.1. NCBI lineage: Eukaryota > Metazoa > Chordata > Aves > Suliformes > Fregatidae > Fregata > Fregata magnificens. The sequence continues at coordinate 53,029 of WAAD01022335.1, forward strand.
ACAGGTAACTACAGTTTAAGTAACGTATTTATCTTGAACTAATATATAGCCAATATTGTAGATTGCCAGTGAAACGGAGGCTGGATTTATCAGTCACACTTTTAGTTTACTGTGATCAGCTTCAAAACAGTTCTTATTTGACTCAAATAAATGATCGTGTTTCTATTTACACACTTTAAACTCATAATGTTTATATACCAATTGCAATCTAATAAGATTGTTATTGTCAATTATAATTAGAAAATAACTACCATCTTATTGCCATCTTAATAGACATTAATGTTGCATATAAATTACAGCTGCTCATTCCAGTTCAGCTGGAGGTCTCCTGGAGTTCTAAAATATCTGTCGTATAACTTACCGAAGGAACAAATCCAGAAGTATTATCAAACTATTTCTTCTCATTTGTCTGCAGCTACTTCTATTTGTAAACTCAGTTTTGCAGTGTGGTCCTTCATATGTTATCCTCTGGACAGTGGCCATTAATTGTAGATAAGTCAAATAAAATTTGCAATTTTTAGCATCAGTCTCGATGAGATCCTGCTAGAACCAATTTCTTGCTTTCCTTGACAGGAATTAATATATTGACTTTCAGCACCAGTAAATTAAGGAGTCATACAATTGGACTGTATTCTAAAAATATTTCATTTATGAAAACAGGAGTATTTAGCTGAAGATTTACCAAGTCTCAAATTACTTCAGCAAGATGGAAATCACCTCTGACCCCTGTGAGGTGCTATGCACCACTTAAATATGAAAAGAAGGCCTATATGCATCTGAAATGATGCACAGACTTCTCATTAGACCTCTCAGGGCCAGAGTAACTTCAGCAAATTAAGCACATTAAGGCCTCAGTGTTTTTCCAAATTGTTGCTATTTGCTTATTTTCTCAATTTAATGAGTATACAAGTAAACACAATAAAAGCCAAAAACTGCCACATTTCTGATGCTCATTTATTTTGATAATTGTTAGTTAGTAATTAGAAGTGATATACTCAGATGCAACAGTTCTTCGAAGGGCATTTGTAATAATAGATGTATTTGCAAAAATAAAAGGAGAAAATGACCTCATAACAGATGCAGCAAGAAACAGTCTTTTGGGAGGTTTCTGAAGTCTATAGATTAGTGATGAGGAGATCAGCCTGGCCATGCTGTTGTGCTGTATTTGTCTCTATAACTATTTTTTGCATTTTCATGATGATGAAAGCTTGTTTTTCGAAACTTAAGAAAATCAGTGAAATATAACATATATTTGCTTTAGATGTCCCCATCAATATTATATATTGATTTAATTTTTCTTTCACTGCTTCTTTCTTCCTTTTTTCCTGTCTTCCCTTCTCCCCTGTAATTCTGATTGCTGAGGAACCTGATAAAGTGAGGAAACAAAATTAAATTACTAAAAATTGTCGCAGAGAAGATGACCTGCCCACCACCTAGTATTGTTGATTAAAAAAGATAAAAAAGGGGACGTTATGATGGCTGTGGATCTGTACAAGATTCTGGGAGCCGTGAATCAAGCTGGTGAAATACTGAAGCAAAAGCAGGGCATTTGTGTCCAGTATTTGGAAATGAGTGTGGGATCTTGGATGGGGATGGTTTCATGTTTTATAGGATATATGAGATAAGGAGTTTGAGGATTATGTGGGATTGTGGTTACCTGAAATTTAGAGGACATGGAGTCAGGTAAAGGAAAAGAAAAATAAGAATTTCAATAACATTTGAGTCAAGGCAGTGCCAGATTTTTGCAGGTTTAGAAAAGGACATTTGAAATCTGAAACAAAAAAGGGATCTGGAGGATGCAATTTATCATAGAATCATATTATAGAATCATAGAATCCTTAAGGTTGGAAAA